>ML276972.1:0-39754 GCA_005239495.1 Nicotiana undulata
GCGTCCCGAAACTCAGAAAATTTTACAGAAAAGTGTTCTTCATCTTCCCACGAGTCCGTACATTTATTTTGGTTGACTTCAGTCAACATTTTGAGTAAACAGACCCGTGTTGCGACGGTCCCGGTGGATCAGCAATAAAATATGGGACGTGGGCGTGTGCCCGGAATCGAATTCCGAGGTCCCTAGCTCGAGAAATGAATTTTTGACGAAAATTGTAAGATTGAAATTCTAAGGATTTAAAGAAAACGATTAATGTTTGATCTCATTGGTACATGCCCATATTTAGTTTCAGAGCTCGGTACAGGTTTGATATATTATTTAAGTCATGTCTATGAAATTTGATAAAAATCAAAATTAATTTTACGTGATTCGTATCCTTGGTTGAAAAAGTAGAAGTTTTGAAACTTTCTTAAAAATCTCATGCAATTTGATGCTAAATTTGTAGTTCTAGGTGTTATTTTGATGATTCGAGCGCAAGAGAAAGTTTGTATGATGTTTTTAGACTTGTTTGCATGTTTGGTTTAAAGCCCTGAGGGCAAGGGTGAGTTTCGGATAGGCTATGAAGTGATTTGGGAGTTTGAAATTTCTGCCGGTGTAGCTGAACTAGTTGAGGCCCCAGACCTCGCAAATGCGAGGTCAAGGTTCGCATTTGCGATTACTGTTGAAGTTGCATTTGCGAGATTCTCATCGTAAATGTGAAGAGATGCTGAGCCAGCCTATGTTCGCAAATGCGAACAAACCTTCGCAATTGCGAAGTGTGTCTGGGGAAGGGGTCTTCGCATTTGCGACCAATTGGTTCGCATTTACGACAGCAGCAGAAATGCGACAAATTCGCATTTGCGATACCTTTATCGAATTTGCGAGCTTCGGAATTGCGAAGGTCAAGTCACAAATGCGACAACCGCACCTGGGTAAAAGGGACTTAGACGGGATTTTTCATTCATTCTCCCATTTTTCGAAACCCAAACTTCAAGAGGCGATTTTCGAAAGACCAATTCTTCCCCAAATCAAAGGTAAATGATTCGTATCTCAATTCTTTCAATATTTCACTTCTTTTAACAAGATTTCAACCTAGAATCTAGGATTTTCATGGTGGAATTAGGGATTTTCTGGTAGAAATTAGGGATTTCAAAATTTGGGGATTTAGACCTCAAATTGAGGTCAGATTCCAAAATAAATTATATATCCGAGCTCGGGGTTAATGGGTAATTGGATTTTGGTCCGAATTTCAGGTTTTGACCAAGCGGGCCTAGAGCCGATTTTTGACTTTTTGGGGAAAATGTTGGGAAACTCATAATTTTGCATTGGAACTGATTACTTTAGCGATAACTGATGTTGTTAAGTTAATTATGACTAGATACGAGTGATTCGGAGGTGGAAACTAGAGGAAAAGCATTAATTAAGCATTGAGTTGGCCGTTGGATTGAGGTAAGTATGTGGTCTAACTTGACTCGAGGGATTAGGGATCCCCGCCTTATTTTCTATGTGAAAACTCATGTGCGTGGCGTATAGGTGAGGTGACAAGTACCTATGCGTCGCCAAATTATTTGTTTAGTCTGTTCATTTCCCTGTTCCTAATGTATTATCTTCCTGTCTTAATTGCTACATGCTTATTTATGTTTCCATGTCTAATTGCTTCTCATTTGATGATGTCTTCCTTAATGCGACGGTCTTAACTGCAATAGCCGCTAACTTCGGCTCTCTCTTAGCCTTCTTATACCACTCCAATTTCACAAAAAATTAACCAAGCCTTTGAAACTACAGTTTTTACGATTTTAATTTATACTTCCAATTGATGTTTAACCAAGATAATATAGTTCTTTTACCTATAACAAAGTATACAGAGTATCCAGGAAGCTACATTATAAACTTGGCATTCACTGAAGTATTGAAGGCATTTTGAAGGAATTTTGTTTTGGCTTTAGAAGTCATCAAGCGAATAAAAAAAGAAAAATCACGGGCTAATAAAGTAAAAATGGAGTGTGGTAGCCACCAGGTAAGGTGGTATTTATTTTTTATCCTTCAATTCTAATGCTGAGCAAAAATAGCCACTACTCTATTATAATTTTTATGAAAAGACAGTTTTACCGTTCTATTTTTATCCATCTTGCTTCCGCTGTTAAAGAGGTTTTCTTGCATCCTTAATTGCATCATGTTCAAGCCATCTTTTTAAACTTCCTTTAACTGGAGAAGTGATGTGCAATTCTATGTCTCTTTACATTCATGACCAGTTATCAGAAAAATTACTTGTGCTATCACAGTTAAAGAAAATAAAATTGAGTAGAATGCAGTTACCTAGATTCGGAAAGAACAAGAGAGATGCAAGGAAAAAAGAGGATTGAGAATGTGTGTGAGTTTACCGAAATAAATTTGATCAATCAGATGCTTGCTTAGAAAATTCTCCTGGAACCGGAAGTTTTTGACCTTTTGTTGGTGGATGATTAAAAACCAGGCGATTTCTTCGAGTACTAAATTAGGTCCATCCTACATAGTGGTCTATCCCCCAGTATATGGTAACCTTGAAAACATAAATTTTCCTTTGCATTAGGTGACTGATTCTAAGGGTGCTTATTTCAGTCTATTGTTTAATTAATTTTTATCTTCTTATTTCAATCCTTAATTTGGAGTTACAACTCTTGGAATTATTGGCATGGAAACTAAGATTTCAAAAGTTAAGGACACTTGGTCCAGACTTAGGCTATCAAGCTCAAAAGTTAAGGAAAATAGGTCATGAACTTATAGTTACAAGTTCAAAAGTTAAGGACAATAGGTCCTGAAGTTTGAGTTCCAAGTTCAAAAGTTAAGGATAATAGGTCCTTAACTTTGAATTCCAAGTTCTAAAGTTAAGGACACTTGGTCCTTAACTTTGAGCTACAAGTTAAAAAGTTAAGGACACTTGGTCCTGAACTTCAAGTTTCAAGTTCAAAAGTTAAGGACACTTGGTCCTTAACTTTGAGTTCCAAGTTCAAAAGTTAAGGACACTTGGTCCTGAACTTTGACTTACAAGTTCAAAAGTTAAGGACACTTGGTCCTCAACATAGACTAACAAGTCCAAAAGTTAAGGAAATACAGTCCTTAACTTACAGTTACAAGATCAAAAGTTAAGGACAATAGGTCCTTAACTTTGACTTACAAGTTCAAAAGTTAAGGACATGTAGTCCTGAAGTTCTGTAGTTAAGTTCAAAAGTTAAGAGCATGTAGTCCTCAAGTTCTGAAGTTAAGTTCAAAAGTTAAGGACATGTGGCCCTGAAGTCCTGAAGTTAAGTTCAAAAGTTAAGGACTCTTGGTCCTGAAGTTTGAGTTCCAAGTTCAAAAGTTAAGGACATGTAGTCCTGAAGTCCTGAACTTAGAGTTCCAAGTTCAAAAGTTAAGGACATGTAGTCCTGAAGTCCTGAACTTAGAGTTGTAGTCCTGAAGTCCTGAACTAAGAGTTACAAGTTCAAAAGTTAAGGAAATGTCGTCCTAAAGTCATGAACTTAAGTTAATAAGTTAAGGACATGAGCAGAAGGGTATTTTCGTCCGGGAAGTTAAAGTTTATTAAAGAAGTGGCTAAAGACTAAAGACATTTTAAACAGTGACTTAAAAGTAAATACATATGTTATTAGTGGCTAACCTTGCACTTCCCCCGTTAATAAATTGACATGTTGAGTAACCCAAATTGACCCCTTTAAGAGATGGGTCAGTTTGGATTACACTCCAATTTAACCCCATAAGAAAATGTTATTGACCCAACCCATATAAGTTCGGACGGGTTGGCAGGTTACACATTTATGGGTCAAATTTGGCACCTCTAAGGGCATGCCACAAAGCGAGGAGCTTGTTTAACCGGTGACGGATATTGGTGCTCTTTGGCCTTAAAGAGACTTTTTCTTTCATTCCGTATCCAATATCCTCAATGAGGTCCCGAATAATCTGGATTCCCGTCGCATAAGCTCAACTTATTAGAAAGGTAAGAACTCTGCAACTTATAGTTAAGGGTGAAAGGATCATATTCATCCTACCACCGTTCTTATAGTTGAGAACACATATATTCTCTTATGTTTTTCTCCCCTCATCTTTCATTCTCAAACTCTTGTTGCAGTAGTGGAGCCAATCTTGAGTTTGTATATTTCATAAATCACTCTTTCAACTTAAAACCTACAATGTCTAACATTTAAAACTGTTTCTATCTTGATGCAAGACAATAATTCAACAACCCTTGTTCTTGGTTCCTCAACAATAGTATTTCTAGTAATAATCTCGATGTTGCTTGAATGGATTTTGTCAATTTGTAAGTTTTTACAATAGTTCTATAGTGGCATTGACATAGTAAAAGAAGAATGAGCAAAATAGTGGCGTCATTAGAAGAAAATTCCTATTACTGTTCCGCACGCTTTCATAAATTTCTATGCACACGCAAGAAACAAGCAACCTTCGATAAATCTATATTTGGTAAACCAATCAAGAAGCAACCAAATCTAAAGCATGCTTGCTCACTTCTACTCTACATCATTTTAATGCATTTGACTTTGACTTCTTAGTTCTTACTAACAATTTTTTTAATTCTTTTCGTTTAATTGATCTCCTCTATATCTTAACAAACCTATTGCTGAAGCACGCCTGCAAGTTACACTATATTAATTATAACACGGCCAAGAGTTTTAACTTTTGAAGGTAACCAGGTAATTGTGACTTATGATGAAGCAAAGAGTTGGTTTAGAGTTTTACGAAAAACTCGATCGGCTTCAAACTTTGTTATTGCTAAATGAAAACTCTTTTTTATTAAAACATCGCCAAACTTATACTCCGTTGCCTCATTTTATGTCTCTTAATTTGACAAAATACAAAGTTTAAGAATATAAAAGAAAGCATTTGAATCTTGTGGTTTTTAACTAAAGGTGTGCATAAAATACTAAAATTACCCTTAACTCCTAAACATGCCATGTCATTCATGAGCGAAAATTACAAAATTAAAAAATAAATCTACTAAATGTAGAAATGTGGCAATTATTTTATAATATGCTATACAAAAAGCAAGTCATATATATTGAAACAGAGAGAGTAATTAAATGTGAAATACCCTATGTTACCTCTTACCCATATCGCCGTATATAATACCAATTTCAATAACCAAACAAAGACTAACAAACTGAAATACCCTTTGCAAAACCAATGATCATCCTATGTATGCCTTACTTTTTTCTTATGGAACTAAAACTTTCTAATAATTGAACATTATTGTAAAAAAAATAGTAATTCATTACTACTCACAAAAGCAAGTGGCTAACGAGGTAAACGAACCTCCATAACTTAAACAGCAAGTAAGATTGGGTTGGCTTCTACACAAATGCAAGAGTCATGCCTTTCTATGTCAACAAAAACGTGCCCGCATGGACACACAACTGACTTTTCCTGTCTCTTTAGTGTGAGATAAATGTACTCTTTTGTGTTGTTGAAAATACAAGGCTTCAATTAAATATCAGCATCCATGTTTCTTGTCCTCTTTATCAAATCTCTCTTTAATAGTATTGTAACATTGTCTTGATTTCCTCCTACTTTCCATTCAAGTAAAGTTAGATTTCCTTCAAAATTTTGCATTCAGACATACTTTAACAAAACCACCTCGTACAAGCACTAAACATGGAATATGTCGAATCAATTGGCAATATTCAAGCCACTATGTCGATTGATAGACCACTAAAGAAGCTCAAAATCCCACTATGTGATCCAAAACAGTCTAGTTACGCTTCGTATAATTCAAGATTTAGTTTTCCTTTTGCCCTAGATGATCAACTTCCTATGAAATCACCTGTTCAGAACCAAACTATGATTTCTTTTGCACCTCAAAATTGCTTTCTAGACTATGACCCTTGCCATCTTGCCCTAGTTCAGTATCGGAACACTTACAATTATGGCGCTGTTTTCACAACCCCTAAGCGATACAGGGGAGTGAGACAACGCCACTGGGGGAAATGGGTAGCGGAGATTCGTCTTCCACGAAAAAGAACTAGGCTCTGGCTAGGCACGTTTGACAGTGCTGAAGAAGCCGCTTTTGCTTATGATGTTGAGGCATTTAGGCTCCGAGGATCAGATGCGCGGCTTAATTTCCCGCATCTCTTCCTTAGTGACCCGTCTATTAACAACATAGACGAAACTAATAAACGGTATATCAAACAGTTTCAGAAAGAAGACAGGATACCTTCAGCCGTGGGACAGAGTACCTCTGCTTTAGACAGTAATATACTACAAGTAAATAGTGATTATCAGGCTTCTACTGAAGAAATGCAACTAAAGGAAGCATTATTTGATAGTATATCAGATAAAAGGTGGATAGATATACTTCAATCTGGTTCCTCTATTGGCAGTCTATTTGGGATCAACATTTCTAGTGATGATAATTTGGTTCAGCACCATTGTGATTTCACCATTGATCAAGGATTCACAGATGATCTTTTAAGCGCCACTAGTGACCAAATGCAGCAGGTGAATTCAACTCTTTTTTCCAAACCCCTGGAATAGGTGATAACTCCCAAGGACGGCTTTAGGGCGAGGTTCAACTCAACCTGCAGGGGTTGTTTGGTTTGAAGACAAGTTATGTTGTGATTAATTATATTGGGATTAGTTAGGATGAGATTAGTTATTTTTGGATTAGTTCTTATTAACTGTTTGGTATGTTGTATCAATCATGTGAGTCAATCCGTCTGGTGGTATAAGTTATCCCAATACTATTTTTAATCTTGTAACCAAACAGGGGATAATGTGGTACTAAATTCTTATCTTATGATTATTTTTACTTCTCTATCGTACCAAACGGCCTTATTGTAGTCGTTTGGTATGATCTATAGGAAGAAATAATCATGGGATAAGGGAGTTATTATAATTCTTTCATTATTGGTATATGTTTTCTAGGGAAAAGATCCAAAATTATCCATATACTATTGGAAATAATTTATATTTACTCTTCGTTATAGTTTTCGTCTGAATTTATCCTTACCGTCAGCAAACTAATCAAAATACCCCTATTTCTAGCGAAGATCCACCATGGAAAAGTAAAACCCACATGGTCTGACACTTTGGATGAGGTGGACGTCATGTGACATGCCACCTCACCAGTCCAATCCTATTTAATCCTCCCCTGCCACCACTTCACTCTACCCATCTCCAATCTCTATGCTCATTTACCCCTCCCCTTTACCATCCCTAGTAAAGATTTGGGCGGTAAGATTCCCACCATGTTATAAGGCATTACAAGGCCTTTAGTGTAGAAAAGCTAATTCTCTTGTATCCGGACACAGTAAGGCTAATAGGAATTATAGGCTCTAATGATCAATTGATTTAGACTTAAAGGCAGTATTAATCAGATTTATATTGAGAGGTGGTTGTAACTCTAAATGGAATATGAGCGTTCAGTTTCTTAGTTTTTTAGTTCATCAACCCAGTAGCACCACCGTTATGACGACCTGATTGGGAATTTTGAGCACTGGCTTTTATTTATATGTTCCGAGACCTCCATTAGCTTCATTTGATACCTTTTGATTTGCATGAGTGATCCATATCATTTTTTTCCAAAAATCTTTACGTAAAATTTGAAGAAAATATGATTTTTGGATTTAAAAATAATGTGACTACGGTCAGCATTTTGGGTAAACGACCCAGGATCAGTATTTTAACGATTCTGGTAGGTACATATTGTGATTTTGGACTTGGGCGTATGCCCGGAATCTAATTCGGAGGTCCCTAAGTTGATTTCACTTCTTTTACCGAATGTTGGCAATTTGAATGTTTAGAAATTCTTTAGGTTTAACCGTGGGTTAACTTAATGGTTATCAGGTTCGGATTATGATTTTGAGACTTGGAATAGGTCTGTTATGCTATTTGAAACTTGTGTGTAAAATTTAGTGTTACTTGGAGTTGGTTTGATAGGATACAGACGCTTGGTTGTGATTCTAGAAGTTCTTGAATTTTCTTTTGAATTTCATGCGTTTTGATGTCCCAATCGTGGTTCTAGATGTTATTTCGGTGTTTTGATCGTACGAGGGAGTTCGTATGATATTTTTAGACTTGTGTAGATGTTTGGTTTGGAGCCTCGAGGGCTCAGGTGAGTTTCAGACGTGTTTTAGAATGGTTTTGAGTTGGTTATAGGTTGCTGGTGTGTTGATGTTGCAGTTGTCGTGATAGCGAACACCGGCATCGCAATTGCGAAGAGGACAGGGGAGATCCAGATATTTCAAATGCGACTCCCTCTTCGCATTTGCGAATACATTATAGGATTGGGTTAGGTCGCATTTGCGGTCATTGTGTCGCTTTTGCGAAAAAGACTGTCATCGCAATTGCGATATCGGTATGGGCGATCAGGGTTTGCTTTTACGATGCATGTTCCGTAATTGCGAGGGTTCACAAATGCGAACCCAAGGTCGCATTTTCCACATCTGCAGCTGAACAAAAGGGCCGGAAGGCGGGATTTTAGTCTCATTTTCATATCTTTGAACCCCTAGACTCGATAAGAGGCGATTTGGAGAAGGGATTTTTAAATACAAACATTGGGTAAGTAATTTTGATCTAATTTCAGTTATATTACATGATTCTACATTAGATTTAACATCAAATTCAAGAGAATCTAAGAGATATTTTGGGAATTTTTGTCTATATTTTGAAAAAATATGAAAATTTGGGATCTAGGAATCGAATTGGACTCGGATTTTGAAACAAAATACATATATAGACTCATAGGGTTATGGGTAGTCAACATCTACCAATGGACTCGAGTTGTAACTGGGCGAGCCCGGATTGAATTTTGTTGACCTTTTCCAATTTCATTAAAGATCGAATCTTTTTCACTCGTGGGTAGCTTCTAAAGCTTATTTTGATTCATTTAAACTATATTTGGCTAGTTTTTACCAGTTTGGAGGCTAATTTTAAAAGAAAGGCCATGGTTGAGTGTTGATTTGATTGCGAAAAAGAGGTAAGTGTTGTGTCTAACCTTGACTTGAGGGAATTAAGACTTGTTGCACTATTTGTTCTGTGAATTATGTGGGGAAACGACGTATATGCGAGGTGACAGGTGTATATGCGTGTCACGACCCATAATTCCTAACCTCGGAACTGTGATGACGCCTAACATCTACTTGCTAGGTAAGCCAACGTTATTGAACTACTTAACTAGTCTTTAACAATTATAATAGAGTAATGATATTTAACAATTAAAAAACTCAGAATTTAACACAGTGTCATAGAAACAACGTGATGCTAACTACTCCTAGAAATCCGGATTCACAAGCACATGAGAAACTATAATACTACATATAGAGTCTAAAATAATGTACAACTACTTGAGACTAGATAAACAGTAAAATGGATAAATAAGGGGACTTCAAGGTTGCGTACACCGTGTAGCTATACCTAGAGTCTCCAATACAACTACATTAAAAGAAACACCACTAGACGCTTCTGAGATCAACTCCAATATTTGCACAAGAAGTGCGAAAGTGTAGTATGAATACAACTAACTCATTGTACTCCGTAAGTGTCGAGCCTAACCCTAACGAGGTAGTGATGAGGCTGTGACAAGAACGCTACTTAAAACCTATACAAATATATACATAGAGCAACAAAATAACAAGTAGAGCAATTAAAACATTCACTGGGAGGGGACATGCAAAAGGGGAAGTATCAAAAGAACGGAAAGTATAAAATCACCAAATAACATCTTTCCGAAATAAACAACAATGCAACCGAGTAAATCACCAATCCAGGAACAAAATAAGGCAATGAAATAAAAATGGCACGGCATCACCTTCACACTTTTACTCTCGTCCTCACCATATAATATCATAAATGAAATGGCATGGTGTCACCCTTCATGCTTTTACTCTCTTCCTCACATGATGCGATAAATAATAATAATCAGTCAATATCATGACATCGCCCTTCATGCTTTAATCCTCTCAATCTCTCGTATAAATGATATTATATGCAAATAAGGCACGACAACACCCTTCGTGCTTTTCTCTCTTCCTCACCAAGCAACAACATTAATCCAAGATAGCAAAACAAGGTGGGAAGCAATTTCACTTCAATCATAGTGTAGTGATAATTCAACTCAACTTTCAACATCTTAACAACTTCAAAATAAACAACAGATACGAATTGATCACGCTCAACTATGTCTACTACAAGACTAAGCGGGCGCTGCAAATATAATCCGGGGTATTAAGCCCAGAGTCGAATCCCACAGGGAATCAACGTATCAACTGTTGTTGTTAGATTACCAATTCTCAATAGTCAACTTTCTCAAACTTTGTGAATATCACTTGGTGTTGTTTTTATACTACTACAACTGAACAAAAATATAAAAACTAAAGATTAACTAACAATGGGATGTAAATAATTGGATTAAAGGTCTAAGGTTATGGTTTCCCCCGTTGGTGAACTTCCTTCTTGTGTACTTCCTATAGTTTTGATTTAGTTCTCTCTATCAATCATGAACACTCTAGTTATCATAAATCTCTCTCAAGTAATTATGATAATTTACTAGACGCACTTTCTCAAGTTAAGCTAGCGATATTGCATGACGGTTCACTTTAGATTGCACCCGAGGTATCGTTATTTCTAATCCAACCTCTAAACCCTCGGTTATGACTCTCGCCTATACTCCGGGAGTGGTGTTGTTCAAACAACTACCTAAATATGCACTCTCTCTCAAGTAGATACATAATAAATAGGCACAGCTAATTGAGGGCCCTTCAATCAACTACAACAAGAACGTAGTTGAACAAATAGAGATTAACAACCAAATAAAACAATATTAATACCACAATTATTTCATCCCCAACGGGTTCCACCAACAACCTTAGATTAAGAATTTTAGCTACTCATGCTCAAGAACAATAAAAACCCAAAAGAATTCATAAAGCTCAAAATAAAGATCAAAGGAAGAAAATATAAAACTCTAATGGTGTCTTGGCTTCTCACAATGAGTTTTGCCTCCTACTTGAGTCTAAAAATAATCATCTCCCTCTCTTGGGCGGATTTACATAGTTTAAATAGGGTTTGGAAAATAAATCCCGTGTTTTGCACTTAAGTACTTCAATTTTCCAGGCATGTCAGATGTCGCCCGCGGCCGCGGTGGGCTACTTCATTTTCTGCTTCAGTTATTTCTCCACCGCGCCCCAGTCGCGGTCGACCATGTCCCAGAAGTTTTGGCCCTTTCTCTTGTGCTTTCTTCACGGGTTCCACTCGATTGGCCTGGAACTCCTTTAATTGACTCCAAATAGCTCTAAAGTATCTCCTCTCATCAAATATATCCTGCAAAGCACAAAAAACACTAATCAGAGCATTTGTTATCAATATTCACATTAGAAACATAGTAAAGTATGGTTCATTAAGGGCAAAAATATAGTCTAATTCACCTATTATAACGAATGCGAATAATTAAATAAGTAATAATCCATCTACGACATGGAATGCATAGTTAGTGAATCAAAAAAATACAATAAAACAATTTTCACCAGCATGCTTTAACCCAACGACAACGCATATATACTTGCCACCTTACATATACAGCGTCCCCATATATAATTCATGTAGCAATTAGACCAAATAGTCCTAATTCTCTTAAGTCAAGGTTAACCATGACAGTTACCTCACTCTGCAACCAAGTCAGTCAATCAACCACGACCCTGCCTTTTGTACAAGTCTCCAAACCAACCAAATCTAACCAATTATCTATTAAACAATTCAAAATAAGCTTTAGAAACTACTCACGAGTGAAAAAATTCATTCTTTAATGAATTTGAAAAAAGTCAACCCCCGGGCTCGTCTGGTCAAAACCCCAGATTCGGACCAAAACTCGATTACCCGTTCACCCCTAAACATGATTATGTGATTTGTTTATAAATTCAACTTCAATTTGAGGTTTAATCTCAGTTTTGTAAAATCTCTAATTACTAGCCAAATCCCTAATTTATACCATGAAAATTCTAGATTTGATTTTGAAAACACATGAAAAGTAATGAATAATTGAAAAGAAATGGATTAAAGCTGCTTACCAATGAATTTGGGAAGAAGTTGCTCTTCAAAAATCGCCTCTAGAGCGTTTAGGGTTGTGAAATGGTGTAAAATAAGGTAAGTTCCGATCTTTCCTCTTTTACCTAGTTGCAGATGTCGTAATTGAGAAATCTTGTTTGCACATGCAAACATCATAAATGCAAAAATTTGATCGCAAATGGGAACAGCCATCCCTTCGCAACTGCAGCCAAATTCTTCTCAAATGCGAAGACGTCCTATATTGCTAAGAGTCGCAAATGCGACCAAAATACTTGCAAAAGCGTCCCTATCCAGTTCGCAAATGTGAATCATTTCCTCATAATTCGAGATACCCAACCCATGCCACTGCTCGCAAATACAAAATTATGTTCGCAAATGTGAGGTCTACAAAGCAACACCAGAATTGAAAGCACACCAGCTATTGCATTTCATCCAAAACTCATTTGTAGCACCTCCAAAACTCACTTGATCCCCCTGGCTCCAAACCAAACAAGCACACAAGTGTAATAACATGATACGAACTCACTCGCGCGACTACATAGCACTAAAATAACATCTAGAACTACGAATCGGACATCAAAATGCATGAAATTTCAAAGAAAACTCTAGAACCTCTAAAATCACAACCAAGCGTCCGGATCCTATCAAACCAACTCTAATTCTCACCAAATTTTGAAGACTAGTTTCAAATATCAAAACGAACCTATACTAAGTCCCAAAATAAAAAATCTGAACCCGATAGCTACAAGGTCGACCTACGGTCGTACCTAGGAAATTTCTAAATGTCAAATTGCAAACTTTCGGCAAAACGAGTCAAATCAATCTGGGAACCTGCGAATTCAATCTCAAGCATACGCCCAAGTTCAAGATCACAACACAGACCTAGCGGAATTGTCAAAATACCGACCCACAATCATTTACACAAAATTTTGACCAAATCAACTCTAGTCTCATTTTAGTCAAAAAATTTATTTTTATCAAAATTTCATATAAAAGCTTTTTGAAAAGCAACACAGGCCACGCAAACCAGGAAACATCAAATGAGGCTACAAGAGGTTTCAAAATATGGAAATAAGGACTAGTACTGATAGTAGCCTATATTATGCAATGTAGATGCTATTTATGCTCTAAGTTAACCATACTTTATTGATGTTTTAAATGCTAAACAATAACAAAATGCTCTAATTTAGGTTTTTATGCTTTGCAGGAGCTACTCCAAGTTAGGAGGATGATATAGAGTGTTTTGGAGTCAAATAGGTAGATACAAGGCCAATCGAGAAGAGCTCGGGTGAAAAAAAGCAAGGCAAAGGTTACACGGAACTCCAGGACCGGGACCGCGGTCGAGCGTGATAGTGCTAGAAATTTCAGGGGCCAAAGTGTAAATCACTGGAAACTTAACCTAACCCTATATAAACCCAAACACTCGCCCAAAGTTGTGACTAAGCTTTTTTTAGACTCAATTGGAGGCAAGAAAAAGTTTGAGAAGATCAAGGCATCATTAGAGTTTTTGATTCTTCTTCCTTTTATCATTATTTTGTGAACTATGAGTTATCTTATGGCTTTATCTTGTTTTATCATGAGTAGATAAACATTTAGTCTAGGGTGTTGATGGAACCTATTGAAGGATGAAATTCTTGCTATGTTAATATAGATTTTCCAAAGTTTAATCTCTATTTGTTCAACTACGTTCTTGTTGTAGTTAATTGAAAGGGAACTCAATTAGCTGTGCCTATTTAATATGTATTACTCGGGAGAGAGTGCATATTTAGGTAGTTGTTAAACACCATCACTCCTGACATATGTGAGGAATCAATAACGAAGGGTTTAAAGGTGGGATTAGGGATAAAGAAGCCTTGAGTGCAATCTAAGTGAGCTGTAATTAAAATCCAGCTAGCGTAACTCGGGAGAGTATGTCTAGTACAACAACAACAACAACAACAACAACAACAACACACCTAGTTTGATCCCAACATGTGGGGTCTGGGGAGGGTAGTCTGTACACAGACCATACCCCTACCTAATGCAGGTAGAGAGGCTGTTTCCAATAGACCCTCGGCTCAGGAAGGGCAAGAAGAAGAAGAAGGGGGAAGTAAGGAAGGAAGAAGGATGGAAGAGAGAGAGAAAAAAAAAATATATAAAAAAATAGTATCCAATAATAGCAACACATAATACAATACCGGAGGCGAACAAAATCACATACCGTAATAAAAATAAAAGAATATGAAGGACATGCATGCTACTAAGCCTATTGGTGAACACTATAAACTACCTACTAACCTTATACCTTAATCCTCGACCTCCACACCCTCTTATCAAGTGTCATATCCTCAGTGAGCTGAAGCAGCGCCATGTATTTCCTAATCACTTCTCCCCAATACTTCTTAGGCCTACCTCGACCCCTTCTCAAACTCTCCATGGCCAGCCTCTCACACCTCCTGACAGGGGCATTAATGCTTCTTCTCCTAACATGTCTGAACCATCTCAGTCGCGACTCCCGCATCTTGTCCTCCATGGAAGCTACTCCCACTCTGTCCCGGATAGCTTCAATCCTAATTTTATCTCGCTTGGTACACCCACACATCCATCTCAATATCTTCATCTCTGCTACTCTCATCTTCTGCACATGAGAGTTCTTGACTGGCCTACACTAAGCCCCATACAGCATAGCGGGTCGAACCACCACTCGATAAAACTTACCCTTAAGTCTTAACGGCATATTCTTATCACATAGAACACCGGAATCGAGCCTCCACTTCATTCACCTCACTCCGATGCGATGTGTGACATCTTCGTCAATCTCTCCGTTACCCTGGATAATAGACCCGAGATACTTAAAACTCGCTCTATTGGGGATAACATGAGTGTCAAGCTTAACCTCTACGTCTACATCATGGGTCTCACTGAATTTTCACTCCAAGTATTCTATCTTGGTTTTACTCAGTTTGAAACCTTTAGAATCCAAGGTCTGTCTCTAAACCTCCAACCTCTCGTTATCTGCGCTACGCGTCTCTTCAATCAACACTATATCATAGGAAAATAGCATGCACCAAGGCACCTCCCCTTCGATGTGACGCGACAGTACATCCATTGCCAAGGCAAACAAAAATGGGCTAATAGTCGATCCTTGGTGCAACCCCATCACCACAGGGAAATGGTCCGAGTCACCACACATAGTCCTCACCCGAGTCTTAGCACCATCATACATATCCTTAATCATCCTAATGTACGCTACCGGAACACTGCTAAGCTTCAAATACCTCCACAGGACCTCCCTCAGAACTTTATGGTAGGCCTTCTCAAGGTCAATAAACACCATATGAAAATCCTTCTTCCTTTCTCTGTACTGCTCCACTAATCTGCTTACCAGATGAATCGCTTCCATAGTCGAACGCCCCGGCATGAATCCAAACTGATTCTCGGAAATAGATACGCACCTCCTCACCATGGCCTCCACCACTCTCTCCCAAACCTTCATAGTGTGACTCAATAACTTGATACCTCTATAATTGTTGCAATTTTGGATATCACCCTTGTTCTTGTAAAGCGGAACCATCGTACTCCACCTCCATTATTCGGGCATCTTCTTTTCCTTAAAAATAACATTAAACAGCCTAGTGAGCCACTCCAAACCTGCCCGCCCCGCGCTCATCCAGAATTCCACTGAGATTTCGTCTGGCCCCGTTGCTCTGCCGCTTCACATCTTACACATCGCTCCTTCCACCTCCTCTACCATAATCCGCCTACAGTACCCAAAATCTCACCAACTCTCGGAGTGCTCAAACTCACCTAACACAATGCATCTATCCCCCTCCACATTCAACAGTTTATGGAAGTATGTCTGCCATCTTCTCCTAATGAGTGCCTCGTCTATCAACACTTTACCATCCTCATCCTTGATGCACTTGACTTGGTCTAAGTCACGATCTTTCCTCTCCGTCACCTTGGCCAACTGGTACAACCTCTTGTCCCCACCTTTGCCCTCGAGCTCCTCGTACAAATGAGAAAATGATGCGTTCTTAGCCGTCATAACTGCTAACTTTGCTGCTTTCTTTGCCTTTATGTAACACTCTTCATAAGTCCTTTTTTCCTCCTTGTTTGTACTCTCTACTAGCTTCAAATAAGCAACTTTCTTCGCTTCCACTTTACCTTGAACCTCTCTATTCCACCACCAGTCCCCTTTATGACCCCTAGGAGAACCCTTCGTGACCCCTAAGACCTCTCTAGCTGCTTCCCTGATGCAATCCGCAGTCATGGACCACATACTAGACGCTTCTCCCATACTCATCCAGGCCCTCATAGCCAACAAATTCTCCCCTAACTCCTGAGCTTTGTCCTTGGTAAAGTTACCCCATTTGATCTTAGGTTGCCTGCACCCCGCCCTCTTTCTCCTACTCCTCTTGATCTCCAGGCCCATAACTAGGAGGCTATGTAGAGTCGTGAGGTGCTCACTCGGGATGACCTTGCAGTCAATGCACAAACCTTTATCGCATTTCCTGCAAAGAAGGTAATCAATCTGAGTCTTGCCCATTAAATTTCAGAAAGTGACCAGGTTCTCTTCCCTCTTCGTGAAACTCGAGTTAGCTATAACCAAATCAAAAGCTCTAGCAAACTCCAACAGTGAATTACCTCCCTCATTCTTATCCCCAAAATTGTACCCGCCATGCACATCATCATAACCCCTAGTGTTGGATTAAAAAGCTGAATGGATTTGAAGATTGACAAATGAACTCGGAGTTGAACCAAGTCCATCACTGGAGACATAGACACACAGAGTTAATGGCACGTGAGAAAATCACACACACATGAGATAAGCACAATCAGTGATCTGAATAGATATCTCTTGATCGAAAAGGTTGCAAATTGATAGGGAGATGGACTTCTTATTTAGTAAGGACAGAATCAAGATAGAAGAGGATCTAGGGAGTTGAGATCAACTAGAACTCTTCCACCAAGGAAGAGCTGCATCAGAACTCTAGATCTCCTTGACTACTGATTCTATATATTGTCAAGTGTTCTTATTGAACAGGTGCGCCCAAACATAGAAGCAAAACAAGAATTGAGAGCAAAATTACCAAAGCAATTTTGCAAGCAGTTCGTGTGAGAATTCCTGTGCGACTCAGAAGCTACTTGAACCAGCTAGAAGAACCAGTTCCATCTGTTATCTTTTAGTCTAGTTTATTTGTAGTAGGTGTTTACAAATTGTATCTTTCAGCTTTATCTAGAAGCAATTGTAATAGGTACTGAGTATTCAAGTTAGAGTTAACTTGGAGCTTGTCGCAAATAGCTAGAGGCTAGTTTGCCATAAGGGGATTAGAGTTAGTCTTTAGGTTTACAAAAGAGTTTATTTTGTAAATGTTGTTTGGCTCGTTGACTTAGTGAAGAGTTTGGGAAAATCCTACTGGGAAGTAGGTCGTGGGTTTTTCACCTTTTGAGCCATGTGTTTTCCATGTAAAATTGTTGTGTTATTTTATTTCTACAATTACTATTCCGGAAGGAGTTGGAACACATAGAAGAACCTTGTCCTTCTATAACTAGTGCCTGCAAAAATTGGACACCACACAAATCACCCCCCTCTTGTGTGGTATTGATGTTAGGACATCAATTGGTATCATCTCAAAAACAAGATTAAGTTCCTATGTATAGAAAAACTCTCTGAATTGTTACTTGACTTCATTGACGATTCTGAAGAAATAAATAAAGAAAAAGAACAGCTGTCTAAGGAGTGTGTAATGCTAAAAGCAAAGTGTAGGATCCTGGAGCTCAGAGTAAGTGAATCTATAGATGAAAACACTGCCTTGAAGAACCAGGTTCATCCACTTGAAACTAAGGTCCTAGAGTTAAAGACTGAAAATTTAAAACTGAAAATAGGAACTAGAAAGAAGACAACTGACAACTCTCAACTCATGTTAGAAGAAAATGTAGGAAACTAAAGGATGAGTTGTATAATAAAGATGAACAGATAAAAGTTCTAAAAGAGGAACTTGGAAAGGTCGAACATGAATTGGATTGAACATGCAAATGGAATAAATCTTTTGATGCCTTGCCATGGCTTCAAGAAAATCACAGTAGCAACAGAAGATGACTTAGCTTTGGGAGTCAACTGCCTAAATAGGATCCCAAAAGTAAGTACTTCACACTTCCTAAGAACAAAATATGCACCCACTATGGTAAGACTGGTCACTACAAAGTTGAATGTAATGCAAAAGAACAGGCCAATCAAAAGAATTAAAGCTTTGTTCAAAAGAAAAATTGGCTGCCAAATTGGGCCAGAAAAATCTTATTTCATCCTTTTTCTCATAGAAAAGGACCCAAACTAGTTGGGTCCCTAAGACTAACCCATGATTTTCTTTTGTAGGTTCCAGTGAAAGGAATCAGTCAAATATGGTACTTGGATAGTGGCTGCTCAAAACACATGACAGGGAACAAGGAACAGTTCCTTTCACTTAAAAACCTCAAAGGAGGAAATGTCTCCTTTGGAAATAGGAAGAAATGTGAAATTATTGGGGTTGGAAAGGTAGGTAAGGATGACACACGTTCCATTTAGAACGTGTACTTGATAGATGACTTGAAATATAGCCTGATCAGTGTGTCACAACTGTGTGACAGAGGTAACCTGGTTGCATTCACTTCTACAAAATGTTTTGTGATTAATCTATCACAAACAAGATTGTTTTGAAGGGAAAAAGAGTGAAGAATATATATGTCATAGAGCTGTCCACACTATCAGAAAATGAATTAACTTGTTGGAGTGTGTTGGACACTGATCTCATCCTTTGGCGCAAAAGACTTGGACATGAAAGTCTAAAACAGCTCAACAAACTAGTCTCCAAGGACCTAGTGATAGGTCTTCCTAACATTAAGTTCAAGGAAGAAAAATTTGTGAGGCATGTGCAAGGGGGAAGCAGGTAAGGTCCTCTTTCAAAAGCAAGAAAATGATAAGTCCCACCAGGATGTTGAAACTGGTTCATATGGATCTATGCGGTCTTATGAGAACCTTGAGCGGAGGTGGTAAAAGATATAAAATGGTGCTAGTTGATGACTACTCTATATTTACCTGGACATTGTTCCTAATATCTAAAGATGAAGCATTTGATATGTTTACTTCCATTGTTAGAAGAACTAAGAAACAAATAGGAAATCAACTTGCATCAATAAGGCCTGATCATGGCACTGAATTTGAAAATGCAACGTTTGCTGAATTTTGTGATGAACATGGCATAGATCATAACTTTTCTTCCCCTAGAACTCCACAACAAAATGGAGTTGTTGAAAGAAAGAATAGAACTCTTGAAGATATGGCTAGAACCATGCTTCTTTCTAGTAAACTGCCTCATAGCTTCTGGGCAGAAGCAATAAACACTGCATGCTACATCATAAATAGGTGCATGACTAGGCCACTTGTAGAGAAGACTCCCTATGAGTTACTTAAAGGGAGAAAGCCCAATATATCCCATCTTAGGGATTTTGGCTGTAAGTGCTTTGTGCACAATAGTGGCAAGGACTCCCTAGGTAAGTTTGACCCTAGAAGTGATGAGGGAGTATTCTTGGGACATTCCTCACATAGTAAGGCTTATAAGGTATATAACAAAAGAACTATGTGTGTAGAAGAAAGTGTGCATGTTTATTTTATGAAACTAACGTTCTTTCTGAGAGACAGGAACATGAAGATGAGGAAATTGGGCAAGTCAGAAACTCCGACCAAACTGAAGCAACTATGGAAGAAGGAACAGGTGATGGAACAGGTCCATCTACCCTGAGCAACCTGACAGGGGGAACTCAAGGCACTGTAGGATCATCAAGTTGTGAACAATTGGTTTTAAAACCACACAGATAACAGAGTTCTCACCCCATTGAGAACATCATAACTGATCTAGCATCTGCAATCAAAACCAGATCCTCTCTGAAAAATCTGTGTACTTTTGATGCCTTCCTATCCTTGATAGAACCCAAAAATGTTGTTGAAGCCTTACAAGATGCAGACTGGGTAAATGACATGCAAGAGGAACTCAATCAATTTGAAAGAAGTCAAGTTTGGCATTTGGTACCCAGACCTCTAGATAGATCAGTGATTGGCACAAAGTGGGTCTTCAGAAACAAACTTGATGAAGATGGAACAGTTACAAGAAACAAGGCTAGATTAGTGGTACAAGGATATAGACAAGAAGAGGGCATAGACTATGATGAAACTTTTTCTCCTGTAGATTCACCCTCCATCAATGGATGTCAAGAGTGCTTTTCTGAATGGCTACCTAAAAGAAGAAGTATTTGTCAATCAACCTCCGGGATTTGAAAGCAAGGAGACTCTGGAACATGTGTACAAACTTTACAAGGCCTTGTATGGAATCAAGCAAGAACCAAGAGCATGGTATGAACGGCTATCTAAATTCCTGCTGGAACATTACTACAAAAGAGGTAAAATTGACAGCACCTTGTTCTTGAAAGAAAAAGGTAAGGATCTCTTGGTAGTACAAATATATGTAGATGACATAATATTTGGGGCAACTTCTGAAAAATTAAGTAAGGAATTTGCTAAACTAATGGGGAGTGAATTTGAAATGATCATGATGGGTGAGCTTAATTTCTTTTTAGGCTTACAAATTAAATAAAGTTCAAATGGAACTATGATCCATCAGCAAAAATATGTGAAAGAGATTCTCAAAAGATTTAAAACGGAACTCAAAAGAAATTGGCACTCCCATTGCAACAACCACAAAACTAGATGTAGATGAACCTGGTTCATCTGTTGATCAAAAGTTGTATAGGGGGATGATTAGGTCATTATTATACCTTACTGCCAGTAGACCTGACATTGTTTTCAGCGTAGGGCTTTGTGCAAGATTTCAGGCTAATCCCAAGGAGTCCCATTTAACTGCAGTAAAGAGAATCCTGAGATATCTAAAAGGCACTACTGACCTATATCTTTGGTACCCTAAAGGTAGTAATTTCGATCTTGTGGGATATGTTGATGCTGACTATACAGGCTTCTTGGTAGATAGAAAGAGCATCTCAGGTATGACACACTTTTTGGGCTAATGTCTTGTGTCTTGGGCCACTAAGAAATAGAATTCAGTAGCTCTATCTACTGTTGAAGCTGAGTACGTGGCTGCAGCCTCATGTTGTGCCCAGCTAGTAAATCATCCAAAAATTGCTTCTTGACCTCCTGGGAGAGTATGTCTAGTAAATTGTCGTAATTACTCGGGAGAGATTTATAGTAATCAGAGTGCTCATGATCAATAGAGAAGATTAGGAAAATTTATACAAAACATAGCAGGAAGGGATTCCAACAATAGGGGAAATCATAACCTTAGATAATTATCATTATTGTTTACAAACCATTCTTAGTAACTCTTAGTTAATATAGTTTCATTAAGTAATAGTTAGTAGAAAACCAACCATTTGTTATCTAAAATATCTTGGGAAGTTGATTACGTGGAATTGAGTGAGTTTGATAATGGTAGTTGGTAGGTTAATTCTCTGTGGGTTTCGACTCTGGACTTAATATCCGAATTATATTTGCAGCGACCGCTTAGTACTTTTTATAAGGCATAGTTGGGCGTGATCAAATTTTGGCGTCGTTGCCGAGAATTAACGTTGTGATCAATTACAGTTAAAAAAAAGTTCAATAATTCTTAGTGTAGTCAATTCTTCACTTCCAATCAAATACATTGAAATTTTAACGTTAGCAAACTTGGTTGTTACATGTGTATGTCTAGAAACTCCTCAAGAACTGGTGAAGTGTTTGAAGCATTATCAGATCCTGAGAAAGTTTTCAAGGTCTAGAATCGGGCAAACCGGGAAAGAAAACAACAACAAAACTCAACTGAACAACTTGAACCAGACATGGCAGATCTGGTGAACAACAAAAATAATGGGGATAACGTGGATGACCCAAATGAGTAGGTAGTGGCGCCTCTTATGCCAGAGGCTGCTTTATATGATTGGACACAACCCACAACAGATAACTTGGCCACCGCGATTGTAGTCCTTCAGATACATGCTGAATCATTTCAAATGACAAACAACATGCTGCACTTGTTGCAAAACAAAGGACTATTCTCAGGGTCATACATTGAAGATCCTCAACAGCACTTGAATAATTTCCTGTCAATCTACCAAACACAAAGACAACTGTTGACTCATGTCACTGCATAGTTTTGAAGATTGACAAAGGCTGACCAGTTGAACCAGGTCCATCAGAGCACACATCTTGGAACTGAATAGCTGGCACATGAACCGTATATGCATAGGAGATATTTGTAACTGTGAAATATCAATGAACCAAGAGATTGTCTCCTAATGCGAAAACGTTGCAAACTGATGAGAAGATTGAAGTCGAATTCAACAAGGAGAGTAACAAAGGAAGGAAGTTGAGTTTGATACGAATTCGTTCACCTAGGTAGAGTTTGACTAGAACTGGACGACAAGCTCAACAACTGACTCTATAAATACTCGATGTATTTCTGCTGGAATGAAGAACGCACAAACGCTGAAGCGAATCAAAATATGAAAGCAAAGATCCCAGAGTTATTTTGCTAGCAGAATCATAGTGCGATTCAAAGGCTACAGTTCAACTAGAAGAACCAGTTCTATCTGATTAATTATTGAGTCTAGTTGATCGTAGTAGGAGTTTTAATATTGTATCTTTTCAGCTTTCATAGAAGCAATTGTAATAGGTACACCTTTGTTAAAGTTAGAGTTAACTTGAAGCTGGTAGAAATTAGCTAGAGGCTAGTTACTACATAGGGTCAGAGTTAATCCTAGGATTACAAAAGAGTTTATTTTGTAAGTCCGTTTGGCTCAGAGTTTTTAGTGAAGAGTTTTGAGCAAACCCTACTGAGGAGTAGGTCATGGTTTTTTCACCTTTTGAGCCAGGTGTTTTCCACATAAAAATCTCTGTGTTTTTACTTTACTGCTTTTAATATTCCGCAACAGTAGGAGTAAGTACATCAAGAAGAACCAGGTTCTTCTAGTTAGACAGCACTCGAAAAATTGGGTACCTCACAATTAACTTATAAAATTGTGTGGTATTGACGTCTAAAACATCAATTGGTATCAGAGCAGGTTATCCTTGAAAGGCTAACACCTTGGAGAAGATCAAGATGATTGCACCACCTGGAAACTGGGAGGGTCAATCTACTGCAAGGCCACCACTATTCAATGGCCAGTATTACTTATGGTGGAAGAACAGGATGAAGGATCACCTTATTGGAGAAGACTATGAACTCTGGGACATAGTCACTGATGGTCCTCTAGCCACCATGAAGAAGATTGTTGAAGGTGTAGAGGTACCAAAAACAAGAGCTGACTGCACTGCCGAGGATCTGAAGAAGTGGGAAAAGAATGCAAAGGCTAAAAAATGGCTAATGTGTGGACTAGGTCCAGATGAGTACAGCAGAATCCAAAGATGCACCACTGCCAAGGAAATCTGGGATACTTTGCAAGTAGCCCATGAAGGAACACCTCAGGTAAAAGGTCAAGAGGTACTCTACTATACTCTCAGTATGAAAACTTCACTATGAAAGAAGGAGAGACTATCCAATAGATGTACACAAGGTTCACAACCTTGACTAATGAACTAAAGTCTCTTGGAAGAGTCATTCTTGAAGAGGACAGGGTTGAGAAAATCCTAACAATGGTCTTGCCTATTTCCTGGGAAAGCAAAATCACTGCTATCCAGGAATCCAAAAATATGGCAACCCTGAGATCGGATGAGCTGATTGGAAACCTCACTGCCTATGAACTTAGAAGGCAGACAATGAAGATGGTTGGTCCAAAGAAGGAGAGGAGTCTAGCACTGAGAATCACTGAAGGAGCAGATCTGGAGGAAGATGAGATGGCCATGATTACCAAAGAATTCAGAAACTTTCTTATGAGGAAAAGGGGCATCTCTAGAGGAGGAAACTAACACAAAGAAAAAGCCCAAGAAAGGCCAAGCAACGAGGGATACTACAAATGTGGTAAGACTGACCATCTCATCAAAAACTGTCCTCAGTGGGAAGTAGAGTGGAAAAAGGAGAGATATGAAAGAAGGAACAGGAAGAAGGAACAGGTCCAACCCAAGAAAACCACAACAAAGGCTATGGTTGCTGCTTGGGGGGAAAGTTCAGATGAGGAATCAGAAGATGGGGAAACTGAAGATCAGGCGCTCATGGAAATTGGAGAATCTGATGAGGAATCACGTGGAGAACCAGAGGTAGGCATCTTCCATCTTAAAAATAAAATAAAGTTCCTATCTAAGGGAAAACTCTCTGTGTTGCTACTTGATTTGCTGGAAGATTCTGAGGAATCAACCAAAGAGAAGGATCAACTCTCTAAAGAATGTTCAATGCTAAAAGCAAAGTGCTTGAACCTGGAAATCAAGGTCAGTGAATCTGAAAAGAAAAACACTGTCTTGATGAACTAGGTTCATCCACTCGAGACTTAGATTCTAGAACTAAAATCTGAGAACTTAAAACTGATATTAGGATCCAGTAAAAAGGTTGTTGATTACTCTCATGTCATGTTAGAGGAAAATTTGGGAAAACTAAAAGATAAAATGTATGCCAAGGATGAACAGATAAGATCACTTAAAGAAGAGCTTGGCAAAGTCAAACATGAACTAGATAGAACTTGTAAATGAAATAAATCCTCTGATTCCTTGACATGGCTTCAAGAGAATCATAGTAGCAACCGGAGAGGGTTTGGTTTTTGGAGTCAATTGCCTAAGTGGGATCCCAAAAGCAAGTATCTCACTCTCCCTAAAAATAAAATATGCACCCACTGTGGAATGACTAGCCACTACAAATATGAGTGTACTACAAAAGAGCAGGCCAGTCGAAAAAATGAGAGGTTTGTCAAAAAAAAGAACTGACTACCAAATTGGGCCAGGAAAAATTTGATTCATCCATTATCTCATAGAAAAGGACCCAAACTAGTTTGGGTTCTTAAAACTAACCCATGATTTCCTTTTATAGGTACGAGTGAAAGGAAGAAGACAAATTTGGTTCTTGGATAGTGGCTGCTCTAAGCATATGACAGGTAACAAGGAACAATTCCTTTCACTTAAAAACCTCAAAGGAGGGAATGTCTCCTTTGGAAACGGAAAGAAAAGTGAAATTATTGGGGTCGGAAATGTAGGTAAAGATGACACACGTTCAATAGAACATGTGATCTGATAGATGGCTTGAAATACAACCTAATCAGTGTGTCACAACTATGTGACAGAGGCAACCTTTTCGCTATCACTTCCATAAAAAAATTTATGATCAACCTGCTTACTGACAAGATTGTTTTGCAGGGAAAAAGAATGAATAATATCTATGTAATAGACCTGTCCACAGTGTCTGAAAATGAACTCACTTGCCTAAGTGTGTTGGACAGTGATCCCCTCCTGTGGCACAAACGACTTGGTCATGCGAGTCTGAATCAGCTTAACAAACTAGTCTCTAAGGACTTAGTGGTAGGACTTCCTAACATTAAGTTCAAGGAGGACAAAGCTTGTGAGGCATGTGCCAGGGGGAAGCAAGTAAGGTCTTCTTTCAAAAGTAAGAAAATGGTTAGTACCACCAGGATGTTGGAACTGGTTCATATGGATCTGTGTGGTCCTATGAGAACTCTGAGCAGAGGTGGTAAGAGATATGTGATGGTGCTAGTTGATGATTACTCAAGGTTCACTTGGACCTTATTCCTGGCATCTAAGGATGAAGCATTTGATATGTTCACCTCATTTGTCAAGAAGACTCAAAATCAGTTAGGACATCAACTAGCATCCATAAGATCTGACCATGATACTGAATTTGAGAATGCAAAGTTTGCTGAGTTCTGTGATGAACATGGTGTGAATCACAACTTTTCTGCTCCTAGAACCCCACATCAAAATGAGGTTGTTGAAAGGAAAAACAGAACTCTTGAAGACATGGCAAGAACCATGCTTCTATCTAGCAAACTACCTCACAGCTTCTGGGCTGAAGCAATAAACACTGCATGTTACATTATCAATCAATGCATGACCAGACCTCTAGTAGAGAAAACTCCCTATGAATTACTTAAAGGGAGAAAGCCCAACATATCCCACCTTAGGGATTTTGGATGCAAGTGTTATGTGCATAATAATAGTAAAGATTCCCTAGGAAAATTTGATCCCAGAAGTGATGAGGGAGTGTTCTTAGGATATTTAACACATAGCAAAGCCTATAAAATATACAATAAAAGAACTATGTGTGTAGAAAAAAGTGTGCATGTTGTCTTTGATGAAACTAACACTCTTTCTGAGAGGCAGGAACCAGAAGACGAGGAGCTTGGACTGGCAAGAAGCAGTGACCACATTGAAGCACCTATGGAAGATGGAACAGGTGATGGACCAGGTCCAACTACCCCACGCAACTTGACAGGGAGAATTCAACCTGAGAATCTTGGCACCGATCCTGTTCCACAACAACAAGACAACATGGAACTAACCAGAAGTGAACAACTAGTACTCAAACCACACAGATACCAGAGTTCTCATCCTCTTAAGAACATAATAACATATCTGACATATGGAATCAAAACAAGAGCCTCCTTGAAAAATCAGTGTGCGTTTGATGCCTTCGTATCCCTGATTGAGCCAAAGAACATTGGTGAAGCCCTACAAGATGTTGACTGGGTAAATGCCATGAAAGAAGAGCTGAATCAATTTGAGAGAAGTCAAGTATGGCACTTGGTACCCAGGCCTCTAAACAGATCAGTGATTGGCACGAAGTGGGTCTTCAGGAACAAGCTCGATGAGGATGGAACTGTTACAAGAAATAAGGCAAGACTAGTTGTTCAAGGGTATAGTCAAGAAGAAGGAATTGACTACGATGAGAACTTTGCTCCTGTAGCAAGATTGGAGGCAATCAGACTTCTTATAGCATTTGTTGCACATATGGAATTCACTCTATATCAGATGGATGTTAAGAGTGCTTTTCTTAATGGCTATTTGAAGGAAGATGTATTTGTCAAACAACCTCCAGGTTTTGAAAGCAAAGAGTCCCCTGATCATGTATATAAACTTGACAAGGCTCTTTATGGTCTCAAACAAGCACCTAGAGCATGGTATGAGCGATTGTCAAAATTCCTGCTGGAACATGGGTACAAACGAGGCAAAATTGACAGTACGTTGTTCTTAAAGGAGAAGGGCAAGGATCTTCTGATTGTGCAAATATATGTTGATGATATCATATTTGGGGCAACCACTGAAAAGCTTAGCAAGGAATTTTCTACACTAATGGGGAGTGAGTTTGAAATGAGTATGATGGGTGAGATAAACTTCTTCTTAGGCTTGCAAATCAAGAAAACTCCACATGGAACGATGATTCATCAACAGAAGTATGTGAAAGAACTCCTCAAAAAGTTCAAGATAGAGGACTCAAAGGTAATAGACACCCCTATAGCCACAGCTACGAAATTGGATGTGGATTAACCTGGTTCATCCGTTGATCAGAAGCTATACAGAGGAATTATAGGGTCTCTATTGTATCTCACTGCAAGCAGACCTGATATTGTGTTCAGCGTGGGATTGTGTGCTAGGTTTCAGGAAAATCCAAAGGAGTCCCACCTCACTGCAGTGAAAAGAATTTTGAGATATCTGAAAGGCACCACTGATTTGTGTCTTTGGTATCCTAAAGGTAGTAATTTCGACCTTGTAGGATATGCTAATGCTGATTATGCAGGTTTACTGGTTGACAGGAAAAGTACTTCAGGAATGACTCACTTTTTGGGCTCCTGCCTTGTCTCTTGGGCCACTAAGAAACAAAATTCAGTAGCCTTGTCTACTGCTGAGGCTGAATATGTGGTCGCAGCCTCATGTTGTGCCCAGTTGCTATGGATCAAGCAACAACTCATGGATTTTGGTATTGATGTGGGATGCATTCCCATTTTCTGTGATAACACTAGTGCTATTAGTATGACGAAGAACCCGGTTCATCACAAGAGGACTAAGCACATAGATGTTAGGCACCATTTCCTAAGGGGTAACTATGAAAAGGGAATGATCTCAATCGAATTTTGTGCTACTGATCATCAAATTGCTGATATATTCACTAAAGCACTCAGTAGGGAGCATTTTGAGAGAAACATGCTGGAATTAGGGATGATTAAGATCACCAGATAGAAAAAAAAAAGCTGAAACAAAAATTTTTTGCTAGAAAATTTTAATTAGGTACTTAATTAGATTAATAATTGCTCAGCATCATGTCTTTATTTCCATACTCTTTTGCCATGTATTAATAAGATTCCCTGGATACTAATGATGTTCATCTATCTTTGTAAATTGAGGCAATTTAAAGATTTTTAACACGATGAACCTGGTTCATCCATGTTGATTCATCTGACTGGAGAGGTACGTAATCTTCTCCATATATTAATTCAATTAAAGTCATACATGAGCAGGATTCTTTCCATAATTGGTTCAAATTCAAATACTTCGTACTTACCCAAATTAAACCAGTTTCAAGAAGTCCCATCTACACTTAATTAGCCTAGTTTTAGGGGGAAATTAAATGTCTAATCAATGTCAGTCCTTCGGCGATTAGACTCCTACTTGAGTACACATTCTGCATGTTGAAAAATCACTAGCCACGTCTTATAAAAAGGCATCATTACTCTCATCTTCATAAAGCAACCGTCGAACCAAGTTCAACTCATTCTACAAACCAAAACGGCTTACTCTCCTTTTCTTCCTAACAACACATAAACATGTCTTCACCACCACCTGCTTCTTCTTCTAATTCATCACCTAGTCATGATTACGATGGAGGAAATTCTGAATCTGTATCCAATTCTCCATCTGTATACAGTTCTCAATCACCAAAAATTTCTTCGACCCCTGAAAATACACCCATTCCTGAACCTACTCCAAACCCTACTCCTGCCCCCAAGAATTGTCGTGTCAAAGTTCTTGCCCAGAAATCTGTTGCTTCTGGGACTAGGGCAAATTTCTTGGAGGATCTTATTGAAGCGGACAAAGGTTCTAATACAGATTCGTCTAGTGAATCTTTTAAATCAGCCAACGAGGAAGACGCACCTGGTTCAACCAGTTCTGAGAAAGGTAATCCTGTAATACATTCTGAAGTTGCTTCTGCTGATAAAAGGTTCGTGTTGGTTGGGTATGTTATTGATGTTGAAGTGCCGAGTAGGCAGAGGGGTGGTAGAAAAGAAAGAATTCTTGAGAGAGAGGGAAAATAAAGTGATAGGGGATCTGGGGAGGATGGTACCACATTGGTTATCTATGGTCCCCTTCCTGAAACTGTTGGAGAAAACGTCACAGAGCTAGGGGGAAGTATAGTTAAGGAGGCTGCAGCAGGTCTTGCAAGCTTGAAGAAAGGCACAGATGAACCTGTTTCATCTGGGGAGGAAACATTGGCTGAAAGGCTTAAACTGGGGGAGTCTTATAATCCCAAGAAAAAAGGACTCAGAAGTCCAAGAAGGCAACTCACCCTGTTCCTTCAAAGAAAAGGAAAGTTTCTGAAGCTGCTGGTGTTTCTACTCCAAAAGTGTGAGCTACTCGTATCACTGTGAGAGATGAAGAAAAGAAATTAGAAAAGGCCTTGCAAGAGAGAAAGAAGAAGAGGGAAGCAAAGGGAAAAGCAAAAGTTGGAGAGCCTGTTGAGGCTATTGAGATTGAAGATGAGACGTTGGACCTGGTCCAACAGGAGGAGCAGGTAACAGACAGAGTTACCATGTTTGGAAAAAGAACAATTCTGAAGGGTAAGCTGATGAAGGATCTAGAGGATCCTGGAATGCAATATCTGCTGGAAACTCTGGAGGTGCAGGGCTGGAAGGACATGGTCCTTCGCATGGAAGGTAGGTTGGTAAGGGCTGAGTTGGTAGAATTGATGGGAAATGCCATTGTCAAGGACAGCAGGGTCACATCAAATGTCAAAGGAATTGAAGTTTCCTTTGATGCTAAAGAACTGGGTGTTATTCTGAACATACCAGCTGGGGGATATGAGGACTACACAAGGCAAAGATGTCCTTGTCTAGATGGGATGGCCTCCGCAATTAACATCACCAGATTCTTCAGTGATAATGAGAAGGAGATTGAGCCCAGGCCGGTCTACAAGAGTGAAATAAAGCCAGAGGACAAGCTGTTCTTTGAATTTGTCATCAACTTCCTGCTGCCCAGACAAGAAAGAAGACATATAGCCAACTATATGGATCTGACTCTGATGAAGTGTCTGTACAGGGGAAAGCAAATTAATTGGCCAGCGTTCATCATCCAACTCTTGGACAGAGTTGTGAATGGAACCAAAGCACACACAATTCCATATGGCTTCGTTCTGACAGCAGTGCTTGCACATTTTGGGGTTCCAGTGAAGAAGGTTGATATGGCTACTGCCAAAGATTATTTTGGGAAGGAAACTTTGCAGACATGTGACTACAAAGTCAATGTTCCTACAGATGAACATGGTTCATCTAGGAAGCAACCAGTCAACAGCAATGTTAGAACTCTGGTGCAGGAAAGAGAGATTAAGGATATGGAGTTCCTTCGTTTGAAGTCTCGTGTGATTGAGGTTGAAGCTGAGCGGGATGCTCTTAGGGCTGAATTAGCAAAGGAGAAAGAAAAGAACGAGGGTGTTCTTAAGCAGATGCTTTCTCTCCTACAATCCGAGACAACAACCTCCTCTACACCTTCCCATACTTAGGCTATCTAGATCTTCCCCATAACTATTCAAGTGCCCAGTTCGGGACGTATTTCTGTCTTTTTAGACTTGTTTCTATTTTTACTCTGTTTTTGCTCATGGTTGGTTTGTTTTTGTTTTGCTGTGTGGTGGCTGGTGATCGTTACTAATCAATGAATTTTGCTTCTAGTTATTGAGTTGTCTCAATTTCTTATTTAGCTTACATTTATTGGCTTCTTGTGTTGATTAATCATGCTTTGCACCTGCAGTTGCCTCAATGGCCATGAGAAATAATTAATAAATCTGGTAAGTGTATCATTTTGCAAACTTTTCGATGATGCCAAAAGGGGGAAGATATCTGTGTACTTTTTCAAAGTGATATTTATAACCTAATGAACCTGGTTTCTCAATGATTAATGCTTAAAACCATACAAAGTGTTTGAAGTGTATACAGGATTAAGCACAAAGTTTGTCATCATAAAAAAGGGAGAATTTGTTGACTCATGTCACTGCATAGTTTTGAAGATTGACAAAGGCTGACCAGTTGAACCAGGTCCATCAGAGCACACATCTTGGAACTGAAAAGCTGGCACATGAACCGTATATGCATAGGAGATATTTGTGACTGTGAAATATCAATGAAGCAAGAGATTGTCTCCTAATGCGAAAAGGTTGCAAACTGATGAGAAGATTGAAGTCGAATTCAGCAAGGAGAGTAACAAAGGAAGGAAGTTGAGTTTGATACGAATTCGTTCACCTAGGTAGAGTTGCACTAGAAATGGACGACAAGCTAAACAATTGACTCTACAAATACTCGATGTATTTCTACTGGAATGAAGAACACACAAACGCTGAAGCGAATCAAAATCTGAAAGCAAAGATCACAGAGTTATTTTGCTAGCAGAATCATAGTGCGATTCAAAGGCTACAGTTCAACTAGAAGAACCAGTTCTGTCTGATTAATTATTGAGTCTAGTTGATTGTAGTAGGAGTTTTAATATTGTATCTTTTCAGCTTTCATAGAAGGAATTGTAATAGGTACACCTTTGTTCAAGTTAGAGTTAACTTGAAGCTTGTAGAAATTAGCTAGAGGCTAGTTACTACATATGGTTAGAGTTAATCCTAGGATTACAAAAGAGTTTATTTTGTAAGTTCGTTTGGCTCAGAGTTTTTAGTGAAGAGTTTTGAGCAAATCCTACTACGGAGTAGGTCGTGATTTTTTCACCTTTTGAGCCAGGTGTTTTCCACGTAAAAATCTCTGTGTTTTTACTTTACTGCTTTTAATATTTTGCAACAGTAGGAGTAAGTACATCAAGAAGAACCAGGTTCTTCCAATTAGACAGCACTCACAAAATTGGGTACCTCACAATTAACTTATAAAATTGTGTGGTATTGACGTCTAAAACATCAACAACACAATGTGACTCCGGAAGCAATAAAACTATTGTTGTTTCCATTCTCTGTGACAGGAGCAATTCAGACTTGGCAGAATTCACTCCCCATAAATTCCATCATTACTTGGGAGCAATTAGTCAGGCAATTTGTGAACAAATTTCATCCACCCAAAAAGACTGCTCAGCAAATCAATAAGATCTTGTGCTTCTGGCAAAAACCAACAGAAACATTGCAAGAAACGTGGAAACGATTCAAAGGGATGTTGGTTGTATGTCTGCACCATGGTATTCCTGAGCAGATGTTGGTCAGAGGTTTTACATAGGTCTGGAAGATAGCGTGAAGGCTAATGTTGATGCTTCAGCTGGTGGAGCATTCTTGAGTAAAACATTCAGAGAAAGTCAGATCGTGCTCGACAAGATGGCACACAATTCGGGATGGACCACCAGAAATGCGCCCATCACTCCAGTGGTCCACTTAGTGGCCTTAGATCCAGAAAATTCTACAGGTAAAAATATGGCCACGCTGATGACACAAATCACCAAAAAGGTGGAAGATTCAGGTCAAAAACAACAGGTGCACATAGTGGATACAACCAATGGGGGCTTATGTACACCTTTCATTAGTCAGCCATTTGTTGGCCCGTGGAATGCTGATGGTGATCACCAACACTATCCAAAAAACATGAACTATGTGTCCAACTATGGGGGACAGAGACCAGGTGGTCAGAATTTGGGTCAGCAGAATCAGCAATTCAGGCCAGCCCCGCAGCAGTATAATAATGGCAATATGGGGGCCATGCGACCACAAGGTAATATGGCACCTTACCAAAGGCAACAGGGCTACAACAACCATAATCAACAATAGGGTTATCATCCACCTCAACAGCAACATAATGGGAGACAAGAAGATGGGTTTGCTAGACTCGAGGCAATGATGCAGCAGGTGATTAGGTCTAATGCGAAAATAAGTGAAAGAGTAGATTCACATGAGTCATCTATCAAGAATATTGAGGTCCAAATGGTTCAGATTTCGATGTCGCTGAATAATCGTCCTCATGGGACGTTACCTGCATACACTCAGGTAAATCTAAAGGATCAGAGCCCGAAGAAGCTAATGACAGTGAATCTACGGAATGGTAGAGACCTAGACTTGGAGCAAGATACGGATCGAGAAAGTTGACCTGCTGAGACACTTGTGCTAGTGCCCATTGAGATAGATGATTCAGAAGGGTTGACTGAGGTGACAGTACAGCGTGCCCAGGAAGATGCCAACAAACAAAATGAGGCTAAGAAAGAAACCGAGACAGCACAAGAACCAGTAGTGGAGGCAGTGCCTGAAAAAGAGAAAACCCAAATCACAGGGAAGAAGAGACCTCTAGCACCATTCCCACAGAGGCTAGCCAAATATCAAAAGGATGAGCATTATAAGAAGTTCTTGGAAATGTTGAAACAAATTCAGGTAAATATTACATTGATTATTCTTTAAAAGAGATGCCTCGTTATGCAAAATGATGAAGGACTTGATGTCCCGCAAGTTCGACTTCCAAGATTTGGCCACAGTGACTCTAACTCAGACCTGCAGTGTTGTTGTAACAAGACCCGTTGCTGAAACGTTGTCTGACCCAGGAAGTTTCACAATTCCTTGCACTATAGGTAAGTTTGCATTTTCCAAGGCACTATGTGATTTGGGGGCAAGCATAAATCTTATGCCCCTGGCTATCTTTTAAAAGGTTTGGCATTGGAAGAGCTAGACCCACGTCCATGTTGTTGCAGCTGGCTGATAGGACTGTAAAGAGGCCTTCGGGTATCCTTGATGACGTGTTGGTGCAGGTAGGGAAAATTGTGTTCCCTGCAGATTTTGTCATTCTGGATTGTCAGGTGGATAAAGAAATTCCATAATTTTGGGAAGGCCATTATGAGAGCTCTAATTGACTTAGCAACTGGAGAACTCAAGATGAGGTTAAATGATGAGGAAATAACATTCAACGTGCAGAAATTTATGACACGACCAAGTGAATTAACCAATTGCTCTTTAATAGATGCAGTGTATGTAATCCTGGAATAGGATGATGAGACCTTGAACATTTAGGATCCACTAGTTGCGTGTCTCATGAACCTAGATGAGGTTAATGGTGAAGAATTGGCGGAATGGGTGCTTGATCTTGAGGGAAAAGGTTTTTGGAAGAGACGCCTTGAATTTGAGCCCCTGCACTTAGAGAAAATGGAAACTCCTCCAGCCAAGCCATCCATAGAAGAACCACCAAAGTTGGAGCTAAAGCCACTGCGCGCCCATCTCAGGTATGCATTCGTAGGACCTAACTCCACATTACCTGTTATTATCTCATCTAGTTTGTTAGATGTGCATGCACAATAGCTTTTGCAGGTGCTGACAAAGTGCAAGACTGCAATCGGGTGGACCATGGCAAATATTAAGGGGATCAGCCCGGCCTTCTGTATGCATAAAATTCTACTGGAAGATGGGCACAAACCTTCCAGAGAACACCAAAGAAGGCTGAACCCCAATATGAAGGAAGTGGTGAAGAAAGAAATCATTAAGTGGTTATATGCGGGAATCATATTCCCCATCCCTGACAGCAACTGGGTTAGCCTAGTGCAATGTGTTCCTAAGAAGGGTGGAATGACGGTGGTGAAAAATGATAAGAATGAACTGATATCTACACGAACCGTCACAGGCTGGCGAATTTGTATGGATTACAGGAAGCTAAACGTGTCCACCCGGAAAGACCACTTCCCACTTCCATTCATTGATCAGATGCTTGACAGACTGGCAGGGAGGTCCCATTTTTGTTTTCTGGATGGGTACTCAGGGTACAATCAGATCTCCATTGCACCAGAGGATAGAGAGAAGACCTCATTCACCTGCCCTTATGGAATTTTTGCTTTTCAGAGGATGCCATTTGGCCTATGCAACGCACCTGCCACATTCCAAAGGTGCATGATGGTCATATTCACAGACATGGTAGAAGACATAATGGAGGTTTTCATGGATGACTTCTCAGTAGTGGGAAACCCATTCGATGACTGCCTTAATAATCTGACCAGAGTGTTGAAAGGGTGTATCGAGACTAATCTGGTACAAGAGGGTATAGTCTTGGGACACTTGTTATCAAGCAAGGAATTGATGTGGATCACGTGAAAGTTGATGTGATAGCAAAACTTCCACCACCCACATCCGTCAAAGCAATCAGGAGTTTCCTCGGGCATGCCGGTTTTTACCGGAGATTCATAAAAGACTTTTCCAAAATTGCTAACCCTTTGTGTAAACTGCTAGAAAAAGATCACCCTTTTGTGTTTTCTGATGATTGCAGGGTAGCATTCTAGGAATTAAAGAAGAGACTGGTCACATCACCTATTATTGTTGCCCCCGACTGGGAGCAACCATTCGAGCTAATGTGACACAAGTGACTATGTAGTGGGAGCAGTGCTAGGACAGCGGAAAGATAAAATCATGCACCCAATTTACTACGTAAGTAGAAAGTTGAGTGGAGCCCAGCTGAACTACACTATGGCTGGAAAGGAGATGTTGGCAGTAGTGTTCGCGTTTGACAAGTTCAGATTGTACCTGATTGGCTCAAAGGTGATTGTCTACACTGATCATGTTACTCTCAGGTACTTGATCGAAAAGAAAGAGTCAAAAACGCGCCTGATTCGTTGGGTGTTGCTGCTACAAGAGTTCGACTTGGAAATTCGTGACCGAAAAGGCATGGAAAATCAAGTTGATGATCACTTATCGCGACTGGAAGGAGCTGAAAAAGCAGTTGAGGTAGACGCAATTCTGGAAACCTTTCCAGACGAGCAGCTACTCACCACAAGCCTTGAGGAAGTACCTTGGTATACGGACATTACAAACTACCTGGCAAGCTGTATAGTTCCATATGACCTTTCCTCTGTGCAAAAGAAAAAGTTTTGCCGTGATTGTCGCATGTATTACTGGGATGAACCTTATTTGTTTCGGATTTGTGTTGACAATATGATCTGGAGGTGTGTCCCCGAGATAGATCAATCTTCTGTTTTGCAGGCATGTCACACATCGGCATATGGTGGACATTTTTGGAGGAGTCAGGACAGCCGCGAAAGTTCTAAAAGCAGGTTTCTACTAGCAAACTGTGTTTAAGAATGCACATCTATAGGTCAAGGGCTATGATGAATGCCAGCGAACCGGGAACATTTCTCGTTGCCATGAGATGCCCATGAACCCAATTTAGGAGGTTGAAGTGTTTGACGTTTGGGGAATAGACTTCATGGGTCCCTTCGTAAGTTCATATGGTAATAAGTATATACTTCTTGCTGTAGACTACGTTTCCAAATGGGTGGAAGCTGCAGCACTCCCTACCAATGATGCACGGGTGGTGATGGGGTTTTGAAAAAGAACATATTCACCCGTTTCGGCACCCCAAGGGCCATAATTAGTGATGGAGGCACTCATTTCTGTAATCGAGCCTTTGAGAAATTGCTGGAGAAGTACGGGTACGCCACAAGGTGGCAACTCCATACCATCATCTGACCAGTGGGCAAGTCGAAGTGTCAAATAGACAGATAAAGAGTGTGTTAACCAAAACTGTGAATGCCACAAGAACAGACTGGGCAAAAAAGTTAGATGATGCACTCTGGGCTTATAAAACTGCTTTCAAAACACCAATTGGCATGTCACCATACAAGTTGGTATTTGGGAAGGCCTGTCACTTGCCGGTGGAGTTAGAGCATAGAGCTTGGTGGGCGCTGAAACAATTGAATCTAGACATGGATGTTGCGGGGACGAATAGAGTCACGAAATTGCATGAATTGGATGAGTTCCGCTATCTTGCTTTTGAGAGCACAAGGTTGTGCAAATAGAGAATGAAGAGGTTGCATGACAAGAATATTATTGAGCGAAATTTCAAACCCGGAAATATGGTGTTGCTTTACAATTCAAGATTAAGGCTATTTTCGGGTAAACTCAAGTCATGATGGTCTGGACCATTTCGTGTGGTTGAAGTGCTCCCTTCAAGCTCTATAGAGATTGCCTCAGAGAAAGATTCTCGCATGTATAGAGTCAATGGGCACAAATTGAAACCATATGTGGGCATAGATAAAGTAAAGGAAGTGTCAATGACCCATTTAGCTGAGCCCCAGAGGTCGAGCGAACCTTAAATACGCTCATCTGCGTCGTGCCACGATGTTAAATCAGGCGCTGCATGGGAGGCAACCCATTGAATTGTTGTAATCTTCGTGTCGCGACATTAAGTCAAGCAATTCTTGGGAGGCAACCCATATTTTCTTTTGTTTTTCTTTGTGTTTTGTTGTTGTACTTGATATGTACGATACTAACTCATTTATTAGTGTACAGTGAAAGAGCGGTGCACATTGGGAAAAGTCGGGATCAAAAGCCAACTCCGGGAAGGTAAAAACGTGTCAAAAACAAAACAAAAAAATTTCCGGACTAACACACCGCGACCATGGTCTGGGACGCGGTGCGGAGCACGGTAATTCAGCATGGTTCTATTCCAGGACTGCTACCGCGGTCTGGGGCGCGGTGAATTGAAGGGGTATTGTTTCTTCACCACGATTGCGGTCCCGAGCGTAAACCGAGCGCGATGATTCAACATAACTCTGCCCAACGACCGCGGTGCTAGGCGCATTCGGCAGGTAAGTTAACAAAAAAATTTCTTTTTTCTTTTTTTTTCTTTTTTTTTTCTAAAACCCATTAACCTAAAAATAAACTACCCACCCCCATCTCCCCCACACGCTGATAGTCCCCTTCCTTTTCCCCAAACTCCTATCCTTCTTCTCTTCCCCAACCCTAACAACCAAAATTAACGCACACCCTTTACCCATCTTCTTCCCATCCCAAATTCTCTCGTTCTTCCTTCTCGCTCAACTACTCTTCAGGTATGTGCTGATTTCTCTCTTTCTCCTTCTTCTTTTCCCTTTTTGTATTTTATTTACTGATTTTTGTAGCCTTTTTAGACCGATATTTTTGTTCCTATTCTCTGTTTATTTTTTTTAGTTGATAAGGTATAGAATATGGTAGGACTAGCATGATTTTGTTGTGAAGAAGTTGATTGTGGTGGGGTGGAGCACGTGTAACTATTGCGGTTGTTTTGAGGAGGATTTATACTTCCATGGGGTAATTGTGTGACTTTGTAGACCCATGCACACTAGGTGTTTGTGGAATTGCCCCAATAAGCTGTAAATGCTAATGTGACCATGGTGGTGGTGACGTCAGAGTAACCACCCGGGGTTCACACAACTCAAACCCTTACTAATAGTAGCCCTTGTTTTGTCAGGTACAATGAACCAATCAAGAAAGATACGTGCCACGGGTTCCTCCGCTAGTGGGCCAGGAGGTTCGTCGAGATCTCGGGCACAGGCTAGCTCGAGCTAGTTCGATAACTGCCAATTTGTATCCAAAGAGGCTCAAGACAGGTTTAATGCGAAGTTATCCAAGAAACCTGTGCCTGAAGTACACATTGACAGGGCAGCCATTCGAATTGAATTCCCAAACATATACAACGAATTGAGGAGACGTCAGCTTGACATCTTCTTTGATGAACCGGAAGAGGGCAATGCGATGATGGTATGGGAATTCTATGCTAATTTCACGAAGCATGTTGATAGGGTTGTCACTGTACGAAACACCCATGTGAATGCGTCTCGTGAGTCCATTCAAAGAGTCAAGCCTAGAATGATCGACTATTACAAAGATTATCAGAAGTAGCTTGTTACGTGGAACCTTTTCGTTCAAACAATATGTGTGGCTGGCAAGAATTCAATAGGGTCAAGCCTAGAATGACACTCAACTCCCAATCTCTCACTTGGGAGGCTAAGTGTTGGCTGACAATCATCAACAACCGTCTATTTCCATCCGACAATACTACTGATGTTAATGGGCCAAGAGCAGCGGCGATTTGGTGTTTCATGAATCACCACGATTTTGACGTGGCACGACTGAGTCAGGATGAAATGTTCTTTCACTCCAAGGAGACAAAGTATGGGCTCTACTTCCCCTCTCTGGTCACCAGGCTCTGTCAAGCATCACGAGTTCCTGAAAATCTCATGATAGATGGGAAGGTACAAGTAAAATCCCCTTTCAGGGCAAGCAAAATAATAGTGGGGAAAGACGAGGGAGCACCTGCAGCTGAGCCCGCCAATGAGGAGGAAGATGTTGATGATGATGAGGCTGATGACGATGATGATGAGGGGCTATGTATGCCTCCTCCCCATCGGTGCAGATTACTGATGAGGCAAGCCCGCTGGAGTACCCGGTTGACAGCCTTGGAGCAGGATATGGCTGGCCTACGAACTTCGGTCAATGACCTGGGTACTAGAGTTGACACTCTGGCTACTCAAAGTGCTAGGTCGGAGAAGAAGATCATGCGCTGGATACGGGCACTAGGACGAGCATGTCACCTCGATCCTGGCACCGTCTCCGATCAGGATTGAGCACTAGAGGAGTCCCCTTACCCTACTTTGCTTTACTTTCTTTGACATGGTGACATGAAAAATCTTTAAATGTGAGGTGGGGGATGGTTGTTGTTGTTGTATAATTGTATGTATTTGTTGGTATTTTGGTTTATTTTAATTAACTTCCACTTGGCCCAAAGATGGACACCTCTCGACGGGTCTCTTGAGGGACTTAAGTCGAACGAAAAAAAACAAAAAGATTTTATTTTGTTAGGTAGCGTATCAACCCCCCCCCCCCCCCCCCCCCCCCCC
>ML276972.1:39837-76175 GCA_005239495.1 Nicotiana undulata
ACCCCCCCCCCCCCCCCCCCTTGTTTTTCTTTAAACCACGGTTCTTTTCCAAGGGTGTTCATTTGAACCAGGTGTAGTTAGTTTTTCTTTTTAGTTTAGGAACTTTTTGGCCAGGGAAAGAATAGAAATAGGATCCCTTAAATCCATGGTACCTTGAATATAGATTGCTATAGTGTGACACTTAGGCTCATTAGTTGACTCTAGCAAGAAAGCCTTAAATTCTGTGTTCTTGAGTTGGCTTAAGTACCTTGAGCAGAGTGTCTGATGATCCGAACTGAATTGAGTCATGTGCCATGTGTGAGTGAGGCTTTGTGTATTCTGTGCTAACATTCAATGCCTAGAACTTGCCCTGTGTGTTTACAAAGCGAAATGGTATCCTTATTTGATCTAGAAAGTGATATAGGCTTTTCTTTGTTGAACCTATATATGTATGTTTTTACCCACCTGATTGTATATATCATAGTTAACCCTTTGAGCATGTAATCCTGTTTTTCTTGGCAACCACATTACAAGCCTTACCCAATATTTGAATTGTCCATATTTTTGAAACCTGTCACCTCTTGTAAGCACTTGAATTGTGATGAATATAGAAAAGTTAAAGTGTGGGGAGGTAGGTTGGGTTTTTAAGTGGAACTAAGAAAATATGGATAAAGGTGCAAGGTATGATAATTAATACTAGAAGACACCGGAATTGGAAAAAAGAAGGGAAGAAGAGACTGAATTGTATAATTTTAAAGAATAAGTCTCAAATGGTGGTGGCTTCTGAAAAAAGTGAGCTTAAAGAAGTAGGGGGTATAACACAATGATGTAAAGGTGGAATGATGGTTTGACATAAGTGTGGGCTTAATTGTGAAAAATATATTAAAGTGCTTAGGGAGGTGTAGTCAATATACCCATATGTATCCTACCCGTCCCACAACCAACATTACAACCAAATAAAGTCCTACTTGATTCTAGACCAAATGAGCTCGATTAGTTGAGTATTACACTACGGGCAAGCCTATGTTGCATTTTCTGTGGCATAATAATTTCTTCCTGGGGGTGAGTGAAATCTTACTTATTTTAAGTCCTCGGTGTGTGAATTATAATGACTATGACATAATTCTCTTATGTGGTGAGTAGGCACTTGACTCATGAAAGGAAGGTAACTCTGGACCTCTGACTAAGAGTAGGAGAGTCAGTTAGGGACATTACATGGCTAGAGAGAGAGTCCACTCTTGAGGTTAGGATGTTACGCTAAGATAGTCTACCAGTGTGAATTATTCTTGGTATGAGAAGTAGGGAAGTTACCCAGTGATGATTAGGCCTATAGAGTGTAGTTTTGTTGCTCGAGGACTAGCAACGGTTTAAGTGTGGGGTGTTAATAGCAGCCTATATTATTATCACGACCCCAAATCCTAACCGGCCGTGATGGCGCCTATCGTGGAACTAGGCTAGTCGACCGTCACATTACTACGTTTTTGTTCAATTTTAACAGTTCACAATTTAATAATAAACATGCAACCATAACATCAAATAATATAATTAAGTCTTAGCGTCCCCATAATAGTCTAAACAACTTCCCAAGAACTGGAGTCAATAGTCATGAGCATCTAAGAATAAATAAATCTAACTCTGTTAAAACTATAATATATGTGTATGAATCAAATGCTAAAACTAAATAAGGAAGGGAAGTGGAGAAGCTGTGGACGCTGGACAGCTACCTCAAAATCCCGTGAAATCTACAACTACAAGCAAGAACAGCTACTGCTCTAGACCGTCACCTGAATCTGTGCACAGAGGCACAGGGAGTCTTTATGAGTTCGCCAACTCAGTATTAATGAAAATAAATCACAGTCTGAGTAATATAAAACACACAGTACAGATACACAATTCCACAAAATCAGTAAAACACCAAGTCACCATATAGTATTTATCAAATAATAAGTTCGAAATCAGTTTCCATAAGTCCTTTGAAAATAAGTGCAATATCAGTATATCTCAGTAAAAACCAGTTCGAAAACGAAGTAAATCAAAGTTCGAAAACTTAGTAAAATCATCATAATTCTGCCCCTCAGGCCAAAAATCATTTTTTGTAACAGTGCCCTCAGGCATTCTCTCAATCACTCAGTATCAATCATCACTCAGTATCAGTCCCGCGGGCAATCATCATCAGTCAATCGGTACCAGCGCTCACTGGGGGTGTGTACAGACTCCGGAGGGGCTCCTACAGCCCAAGCGCAATAATAAAATAAGGCCTGAAAGCCTCCTCACCACACTCCTGAGGCCTGAAAGCCTCCTCACCACACTCCTGAGGTCTGAAAGCCTCCTCACCACTCAGTCAGACACTCTCAATTTTCCCTTAGGCCATAAACATACCGGGTTCTCGACCCAAAACCGTGTTTCATTTTTTAATAAATAGTATCAAAATACTCTGAGTGTCAAAACAATTTATCAGGAAAAGACTGAGTGTAAAATCATAGCATATCAGTGAGGAAAATATAGTAAACACAGCCCCCAAGGGGAAAACAGATCGGCACTAGGCCCCAAACATGGCTTACAGCCCAAAACATATCATAATATATAAATACTAATTAAGCAAAGGCTTTAAAAATCGGTTTCGCAACTCAATAATCGCCTAAGTAGGAAAGATGTTTCCAAAGTTTCCACCTTTTTATTTCAAAACCCGTGAAAGGGTGCATAGTCTAGGGTTTCACACCCTCAGGACAGGATTTAAAGATATTATTTACCTCAAAACTAGCCCAGAAACTATTCCGCAATGCGCTTGCCTCTCGAATCAACCTCTGAAGGCTCCAAATCTACCAAGTTAAGATTTTTATCATCAATATAGGCTTAAAGAACGAATTCCAATCGAAATATATCAAATTTAGCTCAGAAATCCGAAATTGGTCAAAACCCGACTCCCGGGACCGCGTCCCGAAACTCAGAAATTTTTATACAAAGTTGTTCTTCATCATCTCATGAGTCTGTACATATAAAGAACATCAAATTTGGAGTCTGTTTGAACCCTCAAATGGACCCTTAAAGATCTCATAATCTCAAGCCCTAAATCCCCTTTTTCTACTGATTTTCATGAATTAATTGCTGAGATTATGGTCTATAACCACCCATAAACGAGTTTTAATGATAAAAATACTTACCTCTATGAAGAACACTGATTTTCCCCTTCAAAACTCGCCCGAAAATCTCTCTTTCGTACAACAATGGTGTAAAAATATGTTTAGGTCGCGGAGCATTTAATTTATATATTTTGCCCAGGTATTTCCGCACTTGCGACTCACTTACCCGCACCTGCGGCTCTTTAACCGCACCTCCGACTCACTGCCCGCTCTTGCGGGCCCGCTCCTGTGGTCAAACTTCCGCAGGTGCGGTTACACCAGCACTAGCACCTATATTGCTGCAATTTCAACCCCGAACTTCCCGTTAACCATCCGAAATCAACCCCGAGCCCCTCGGTACCCCAACCAAATATACCAACATATCATATATGATCATTCAAGCTTAGTTGCACCGTCAAAACACCAAAACTAACATCAAAACGCTAAAATTACATCGGATTCAAGCCTAATTCTACATCGGACATCACAAAATTATTCTGAACATACTCCTAAGTCCCAAATCACCTAACGAAGCTAATCGAACCATAAAATCTGCATTCCGAGGTCGTTTACCAATAAGTCAACTCTCAGTTGACTTTTCTCATTTTAAGGCTATTTTTAAAGACTAAGTGACTGAATTATCATTTAACCATTCCGATTTCAAGCCTATCAACTCTAACACATCAATAATAGAATAACCAATCCATGACGAGTCAATAACAGTAATTATAATGCAGGTTTTACGTAACGACAGACCGGGTCGTTACATTCTCCCCCTCTTAACAAACATTTGTCCTCGAACGAGTCTAGAACATACCTGGAGTCTCAAACAAGTGTGGATATTTACTCTGCATCTCCCGCTCGGTCTCCCAAGTAGCCTCCTCCACTGGCTGACCCCTCCACTGCACCTTCACTGATGTTATATCCTTAGACCTCAACTTTCTAACCTCGCGAGCTAAAATAGCTACTAGCTCAACTTCGTATGACATATCACCCTCGAGCTGAACTGTGCTGAAATCTAACACATGAGACGGGTCACCAACATATTTCCTGAGCATCGACACATGAAAGACCGGATGAACACTCGACAACCTTGGTGGCAAGGCAAGTCTATAAGCCACCTCTCCAACCTTCTAAAGTACCTCAAAAGGACCAATAAACCGTGGACTCAACTTTCCTCTCTTTTCGAACCTCATAACACCCTTCATGGGTGACACCTACAGCAGTACCTTATCACCTTCCATAAATGACACATCCCGAACCTTCCTGTTCGCATAACTCTTCTGCCGAGACTGCACCGTGCGAAGCCGCTCCTGAATCAACTTCACCTTCTCCAACGCATCTTGAATCAAATTTGTGCCCAATAACTTAGCCTCACCAGGCTCGAACCAACCAACCGGAGATCTATACCTCCTACCATATAAAGCCTCATATGGGGCCATCTGAATACTTGACTAGTAGATGTTATTATATGCAAACTCCGCTAGTGGCAGAAACTGATCCCATGAACCACCAAAATCAATCACACAAGCCCGTAACATGTCCTCCAAAATCTGAATAGTTTGTTTCGACTGGACGTCGGTCTGCGGGTGAAATGCAGTGCTCATCTCTACATCAGTACCCTGCCTCTCTGTACGACCCTCTAAAACTGAGATGTGAACTGAGTACCTCTGTCAGAAATAATAGAAACCGTAACTCCATGCAACCGGACAATCTCCTTAATATAAATACCAGCTAACCTCTCTAAAGTATTAGTAGTACTGACAGGAATGAAATGCGCGGACTTGGTCAATATATCCACGATGACCCAAATAGCGTCGAAACCCTTTGAAGTCCGTGGAAACCTAACTACAAAGTCCATAGTAATCCGCTTCCACTTCCACTCCGGAATAACTAACCTCTGAAGTAATCCACCGGGTCTCTGGTGCTCATACTTGACCTGCTGGCAGTTGAGACACCGTGCTACATACTCAACAATATCTCTCTTCATCCACCTCCATCAATACTGTTGTCTCAAATCCTGATACATCTTCGCGGCACCCGGATGAATAGAATACCGTAAACTGTGAGCCTCTGCTAATATCAACTCTCGAATACCATCCACATTGACCACAACTCTGGTGTTGGTGTTGCCTACTGGTTCGGGTTCTTATACGGTTTATTGTGATGCTTCTAGAGTTGGTTTGGGAGCAGTGTTGATGCAGGACGGTAGGGTGATTGCCTACGGGTCTAGACAGTTGAAGGTGCACGAGAAGAATTACCCAGTGCACGTTATGACCAGCACTTGTTAGTTCTCCAGGACAGGGTCCGTAGAGGTGATGCGAAAGATGTGACTATTGGTGATGACAGAACTATGAGGATGCAGGCCGTATTTACGTTCCAATTGTGGATGGTATTCGATAGTTGATATTAGCAGAGGCTCACAGTTCGCAGTATTCTATTCATTTGGGTGCTGCGAAGATGTATCAAGGATTTGAGACAACAGTATTCGTGGAGGCGGATGAAGAGAGATATTGTTGAGTATGTAGCACGGTGTCTCAACTGCCAGCAGGTCAAGTATGAGCACCAGAGACCAGGTGGATTACTTCAGAGGTTAGATATTCCGGAGTGGAAGTGGGAGCGGGTTACTATGGACTTTGTAGTTGGGCTTCCACGGACGTCGAAGGGTTTTGACACTATTTGCGTTATCGTGGATAGATTGACCAAGTCGCGCATTTCATTCTTGCCAGTACTACTTATACTTCAGAGACGTTAGCTGGTATTTATATTAAGGAGATTGTCCGGTTGCATGGAGTTTCGGTTTCTATTATTTGTGACAGAGGTACTCAGTTCACATCTCAGTTTTGGAGGGCCGTATAGAGAGGCATGGGTACTGATGTAGAGGTGAGCACTGCATTTCACCCACAAACCGACGAGCATCGGAACGGACTATTCAGATTTTGGAGGACATGTTACAGGCTTGTGTGATTGATTTTGGTGGTTCATGGGATCAGTTTCTGCCACTAGCGGAGTTTGCATATAATAACAGCTACTAGTCCAGTATTCAGATGGCCCCGTATGAGGATTTATATGGTAGGAGGTGTAGATCTATGGTTGGTTGGTTCGAGCCTGGTGAGGCTAAGCTATTGGTCACAGATTTGATTCAGGATGCGTTGGAGAAGGTGAAGTTGATTTAGGAGCGGCTTCGCACTGCGTAGTCTCGGCATAAGAGTTATACGGACCGGAAAGTTCGGGATGTGCCATTTATGGAAGGTGATAAGGTACTGCTGAAAGTGTCACCCATGAAGGGTGTTATGAGGTTCGGAAAGAGAGGAAAGATGAGTCCATGATTTATTGGTCCTTTTGAGGTACTTCAGAAGGTGGGAGAGGTGGCTTATAGACTTGCCTTGCCACCAAGGCTGTCGAGTGTTCATCTGGTCTTGCATGTGTCAATGCTCAGAAAATATGTTGGTGACCCGTCTCATGTGTTAGATTTCAGCACAGTTCAGCTCGAGGGTAATATGTCATACGAGGTTGAGCCAGTAGCTATTTTAGCTCGCAAGGTCAGAAAGTTGAGGTCTAAGGATATAGCATCAGTGATGGTGCAGTGGAGAGGTCAGTCAGTAGAGGAGGCTACTTGGGAGACCGAGCGGGAGATGCAGAGCAAATATCCACACTTGTTTGAGACTACAAGTATGTTCTAGACTCGTTCGAGGACGAGCGTTTGTTTAAGAGGGGGAGAATGTAACGACCCGGTCTGTCATTACTTAAAACCTGCATTATAAATACTTTTATTGACTCATCATGGATTGGTTATTCTATTATTGATGTGTTAGAGTTTATAGGCTTGAAATCGGAATGGTTAAATGATTATTCAGTCACTTAGTCTTTAAAAATAGCCTTAAAATGAGAAAAGTTAACTGAGAGTTGACTTATTGGTAAACGACCTCGGAATGCAGATTTTATGGTTCGATTAGCTTCGTTAGGTGATTTGGGACTTAGGAGTATGTTCAGAATAATTTTGTGATGTCCGGTGTAGAATTAGGCTTGAATCTGATGTAATTTTGGTGTTTTGATGTTAGTTTTGGTGTTTTGAGGGTGCAACTAAGCTTTAATGATCATATATGATATGTTGGTATATTTGGTTGGGGTCCCGAGGGGCTCGGGGTTGATTTCGGATGGTTAACGGGAAGTTCGGAGTTGAAATTGCAGCAATATAGATGTTGGTGCTGGTGTAACCGCACCTGCAGAAGTTTGACCGCAGGAGCGGGCAGTGGGTCGCAGGTGCGGAAGAGTCGCAGGTGCGGGTAAGTGAGTCGCAGGTGCGGAAATACCTGGGCAAAATATATAAATTAAACCCTCCGCGACCTAAACATATTTTTACACCATTGTTGTACGGAAGAGTATTTTGATACAAAATTGTTCTTCATCATCTCACGAGTCTGTACATATAAAGAACATCAAATTCGGAGTCCGTTTGACCCCTCAAATCGACCCTTAAATGTCTCATAATCTTAAGCCCTAAATCCCCTTTTTTTTTACTGATTTTCATGAATTAATTGTTGAGATTATGGTCTATAACCACCCATAAACGAGTTTTAATGATAAACATACTTACCTCTATGAAGAACACTGATTTTCCCCTTCAAAACTCGCCCAAAAAGCTCTTTTCCGTACAACAATGGTGTAAAAATATGTTTAGGTCGCGGAGGGTTTAATTTATATATTTTTCCCAGGTATTTCCGCGCCTGCGACTCACTTACCCGCACCTGCGGCTCTTTAACCGCACCTGCGACCCACTGCCCGCTCCTGCGGGCCCGCTCCTATGGTCAAACTTCCGCAGGTGCGGTTACACCAGCAGCTATATTGCTGCAATTTCAACTCCGAACTTCCCGTTAACCATCCGAAATCAACCCCAAGCCCCTCGGTACCCCAACCAAATATACCAACATATCATATATGATCATTCAAGCTTAGTTGCACCCTCAAAACACCAAAATTACATCGGATTCAAGCCTAATTCTACACCGGACATCACAAAATTATTATGAACATACTCCTAAGTCCCAAATCACCTAACGAAGCTATTCGAACCATAAAATCCGCATTCCGAGGTCGTTTACCAATAAGTCAACTCTCAGTTGACTTTTCTCATTTTAAGGCTATTTTTAAAGACTAAGTGACTGAATTCTCATTTAACCATTCCGATTTCAAGCCTATCAACTCTAACACATCAATAATAGATAACCAATCCATGACGATTCAATAACAGTAATTATAATGAAGGTTTTACGTAACGACAAACCGGGTCGTTACAATTATGCAATATAGATGTTATTTATGCTCTAAGTTAACCATACTTTATTGATGTTTTAAATGATAAACGATAACAAAATGCTCTAATTGAGGTTTTTATGCTTTGCATGAGCTGCTACGTGTTAGGAGGATGATATAGAGTGTTTTGGTGTCAAATATGTAGATACAAGGCCAATCGAAAAGAGCCCAGGTGAAAAAGAGTAATAAAAAGGCAAAGGTTACACGAAACCTTAGGACCGCGACCGCGGCATGGATCGTGGTTGTAACGCGGTGGAATGAAAGCAAAACAGTGAGGTCGTGAATGACCGCGGTCGAGTGTGATAGTGCCAAAAATTTCAGGGGCCAAAGTGTAAATCGCTGGAAACTTAACCTAACCCTATATAAACCAAAAAATTAGCCCAAAGTTGTGACCAAGCTCTTTTTAGACTCAATTGGAGGCAAGAACAAGTTGAGAATATCAAGACATCATTAGAGTTTTTCATTCTTCTTCCTTTTATCATTATTTTGTGAATTATGAATTATCTTATGGCTTTATCTTGTTTTATCATGAGTAGCTAAACATTTAGTCTAGGAATTTGATGGAACCTATTGAAGGATGAAATTCTTGCTATGTTAATATAGATTTGCCAAAGTTTAATCTCTATTTGTTCAACTACGTTCTTGTTGTAGTTAATTGAAAGGGCGCTCAATTAGTTGTGCCTATTTAGTATGTATTACTCGGGAGAGAGTGCATATTTAGGTAGTTGTTGAACACCATCACTCCCGACGTATGTAAAGGATCAATAACGAAGGGTTTAAAGGTGGGATTAGGGATAAAGAAACCTTGGGTGGGATCTAAGTGAGATGTAATTAAAAGCCAGCTCGCGTAACTCGGGAGAGTATGTCTAGTAAATTGTCGTAATTACTCGGGAGAGATTTACGGTAATCAGAGTGCTCATGATCGATAGAGAAGAGTAGGCAAATTTATACAAAACATAGCAGGAAGAGATTCTAATAATAGGGGAAATCATAACCTTAGATCATTCTCATTATTATTTTCAAACCATTCTTAGTAGCTCTTAGTTAATATAGTTTCATTAAGTATTAGTTAGTAGAAAACCAACCATTTGTTATCTAAAATATCTTGGGAAGTTGATTACGTGAAATTGAGTGAGTCTGATAATGGTAATTGGTAGGTTAATTCCATGTGGGATTCGACTCTGGACTTAATATCCGGATTATATTTGCAGTGACCGCTTAGTAATTTTTATAAGGAATAGTTGGGCATGATCAAGTACCCATAACGACCTATCGAGTCGCCACAATGCACCGTCATGGGATTTAGCATGCGGAATTGGGCTATTTTTTCATGTCTTTATTTATTCCATGTTATCTCTTGTACATGTTCTTACTTGATATCTATGCTTCATTTTTTTAATTGTTAATTAATTGCTACTTGATTGAATTGTTTATTTATCACTCAATATCTGCTTACCTGATATATGTACCTACTTGTCTCAATCGTAAATTCTCATTATCATGTGTTTTTACCTGCTTTTATTGTCCTTTGATTATTCGATGTACTCTATTATGTTATTTCATTTACGTGAGTCATTAATTCTTGTAATTATGAATCGTCAAGATTTGGGATTACGAGATATTAGATATTCTCTGTTTGTATTGGTAGTTCTTTAATGTTTGGTACGTTTCATTCTCTTTTTGTTGATATTTCGTGAATAATGGTGTTGAGTTGTTTATGTTAATAATTTGATATTGGGAGATCTGATTGCATGATGCAAAGGTTTTGAAAGGAATTAATATTGGGGGATCGGGTTGCACACCACAACAGAACAGGAAAGGATATGATATGAAATTAGAAATGAATTGTACGCTGAGAAAGATATTGTGTTGAAACTTGGGATCGGGTTGCAGCCGCAACAGATTTGATGTGTTGAAGTTATTTGTGACTCAAGAGTTTATTCTTGATATTTTTATACGAGATTTTAGATTATTATATTTTGGGGCCCTCTGATAATTGATCTTTGGGTCCGCTATTATGAGTTTACTGCTTCATTTCTATTCCTGCTATCTATTATCATTATTCCGTACAGGTTATTTGTGAGTGACTTGTCATAGTCTCGTTACTACTTCGACGAGGTTAGGTTTGGCACTTACAAAGTACATGGGGTCGATTGTACTCATGCTACACTTCTGCACTTCTTGTACAGATACTGATGTTTGTCCCAGCGGTGCGTAACAGAGACTGCTCGCATTCAACTGCTTTTTAAGATTTGAGGTAGAGTTGCTGGCATACACAGTCCCTGAAGTTCCCTTCTATCCCATCTTTACAGTTATCCTTATTTCGAATAGTTGCAATTCGTTCAAACTTTTTCTATAGTATTCTAGTATGCTCGTGTATTCGTGACTCCAGATTTCTGGGATATGTTTAGACCATGCTACGTTGTATTTATCACATCTATTTCAATATATTACAACTTTGTATTATTAATGTTCTGTTGTAAGTTGTTAAAATTGGTTAAGTAATTAGCTAACATTGGTTTGCCTACCAAGTGAAATGTTAGGCTCCATCACGGCCCCGAGGTTGGGATTTCGGGTGTGACAAGTTGGTATCAGAGCACCAGGTTTTCTAGGTCTCACGAGCAAGCTTTGTAGAGTCTAGATGATCGGTACAGAGATGTCTCTACTTATCTTCTAGAGGCTACAAGGCTTTAGGAAACTTTCACTTCTTTATTTCTCTATCGTGCGACTTTATTATATTACTGAAGTTTGAACCATTCTATTCTTGTTCTCTCACAGATGGTGAGAACACATACAACCTCTATAGACGGGCAGGAGCCAGAGCTCCCTGTTGCAGTCACTACTAGGGGTAGGGGCCGGGGCTGGTCTCGTCTAAGTCACACCTCTATTCGAGGTTATGAAACGGTCGATTGCAATAATAATACCCAACAAGGAGTTGGGATCGAATCCACAGGGAGCTGAGATGGGAAATTGCAGTATATATTTGGATAGAGCACGTGAAGTATCTAGATTGCACTTCCACAAATATGGTTTTGTTTGTACACCTAAAATTATGCTAAGCATTACAATTCTAAAGATATAAAACTAGAGAATGTTGTTTTTCGATGTTTTTCAAAGATATAAAAAGGCCTAGGGCTATGACCTTCACCTAGGTGTTTGCCTCACGGGTTGTAAACTTTAAAGCTTGTTTTGTTAGTAGGGATGTATTATAGCTATCAACACTCAAGTACCCACTCAATACCTCTTGGTAAGAGAGTGATTTTTCCCAATTTGACTTTCTCAACTCCAAATGGGTATTAAACAAAACAGTTGATAAAATGCTCAAGTCGGGTTTTATATCTCTAGGTTCAACCCTTTAATTGGGACTATCAATCTCTTGATTTTATCCCAAATTCTTGTTAGCCAAGAATTCCTAGACTAAGTCTATCTTTCTCAAGGAGAGACCAAGTCAAATAGGCATGAACTAATATTTGCAACCATTAATTCTACTATTAAAAGCAAGAACAAGGCTAAATAATAAACACCTAACCATAAACAAGCCATAAACAAAACACCCATTAGGCTTACACACTAGGGGGGTCACAACCCTAGCTAGAAATCTAGCTACTCATAATGGGTATAGAAGAAAATAGAGAAGAAAAGATGATAAAACTCATATTAAAAGCTAAAAATATAAAAATCCAATGTTGAATCACCAAAATAGGTTAACGTTGCCTAAAGAAGCAAGGAAAATTGGCTACAGCACTTTGAATACTCAAAACTTGACCTAATTTCGTGAAACTACTCTATTATATAAAGCTGAAATTTTCGGACAAAAATGCCTCTTCGGAGGTTCTGCGGCTGCACAATTCCATGTTCGGTCCTCACTCTCTTCGGTCTTGAAATGATTTGACTCTGTGACCGCACAATTCTATATTGCGGCCGCATCTCTCATATCTGCGGTCCGCACAATTTTTGGTGTGGCCGCACAGGGCTCTTCTGCGGACCGCACATTTTCTGAGTGCGGTCGTGTATCTGATTTCTGCGACCGCACAATTATTGTGCAGTCTGCATTTCTTTTTGAGCTTGAAGTGAGACTCTCTGAACTTTAGCTCTTGCATAGCTTCTGCGACTGCGCAATAATTGTGCGGACCACACTTTACACGTGGACTCTGTTAAATTTCCTTCACTATGCAGCCACAAATGAAAATATGTGGTCCGCATTTGAGCTTATGTGCCTAGGTTTTTTTTTCTTGCGTTCAGATCACGCCTTCTTCAGTTGGATTTCATCTAGTGTCTTAGTTTCCAATACTCATGCAATTAAGCATATTTCATCTATTTTCGGGAATACAATTAAACAATTTTGGACTAAAACGAAAGCTAAAATGCACTAATAAGTAATCAAAATCCTCACTTATCAGGGGCCGAGGAAGAGGTAGAGCTCATCCTGGAGCACGTTCAACAACACCCACCACAGAGCCTCAGATTGAGAATGAGGAGGAAATTCCTATTCAGACCGCACCAATCACACCCGCTCAGGTCCCGGAGGGATTTATTGATATTCCCATACTTCAGGACGCCCTAGTCCGCTTAGTGGTCCTAATGGAGAGTATTGCCTAGGCCGGAGTATTTCCTATGGCACTAGCTATCTCTCAGGTTGGGGAAGAAACTCAGACTCCCGTCACACACACTCCGGAGTAGATGGCTCCCCTATATGAGACTCGTTCTAACAGTCGGAGTAGTTCAGCCAGTTATTGCTACACCGATCGGGAGAGGCCCGCAATGTCTTCTTAAGGATTGAAGAGGTTGTATAAGTTCACCAAGATCTTTCCTATTCATTTTGGTGGTATACATTATGAGAACCCACAAGATTATTTGGATTGTTGCCACGAGGTGTTGCACAACATAGGTATTGTGTGGTCCAATGTAGTCGACTTTGCAATATTTCAGATGATCGGTTCTGCCATCTATTCAGTTGGAAAGAGGACTCCGACCATCTATTTTTTGACTGATCGATTTTATTGGAAAATCAAATTTCTGATTGATTTTTTATGGTTCTAGTAGTCGAAAATTAGTCATTTTCTAGGAGTGAGTGAATTTGAGCCAATTTTTGTTATCTTCTGCTCCTCGTGTGTGCCTCTAAAGATGCGTAACCTTTAACAAAAGATGTTTCATGAGGTTTATATACGGCCTAGGGTTTGCATGGGAATACTTTTTTATGCATGGCTCGCGAGAATTGTTGCCTTCCCCTCGATTCAGTGTTTTGTACAAGGGTTGACTTCCCTGATTCTCTATATGGGACGCGACGCGAACCTGCGAAGACGTTCATATATGCTATAGTTTTCTTGAGTTTTCTAATTCTTTTTTGCACCAAATTGTCTCCTCCCAGTCAACTTTCTTTTAAATATGTTCTTGTACACATAAAACATGTAATGAGCACAAATTACCCTAATAACCATACAATCCACATCAAAACACACAAGATATAAGGCGTGAATATAATAAAATGTATATGTTGTATACGACTAAAATGGGGGAGTCCTATTTTGAGACCGATATGGCGCTCCATGATTAACCTCTAGTAGCTCAGAACGAGATTCACTGTTTGACCCCGATGAACATCCCTCGAGGAGGCATATCAAAGGATTGTCATGCTCGACCTCGGGGAAGTACAAATCGGAGAACGTCATGAGAAGGCGGGAAAATCCCAAAGGGCACGTGCTTAGAGCTGACCAAGTCGGCAAGAATAGTATAAAGTCCGTACCGGACCATTAAATAGTTGTACCAGCTATATTTTTTTGTAATAATTACACATGTACTATGTTGGGATTCCCCCTCCTATATAAAGGGGACCCTTGTCATTTTGTAACACATATGATATTCAATACAAGAACAAGAACATTCTCATCTCCCTGACTTAAACATACTCTACAATTGTTCCATTGATTTATTGCTTCCATTTATTGTGTTTCATTAATAGTTCTTCATTTATTGCTCACTGTTGATCATAAAAGGAGATACTCAAGGCCCATTAAGTTGTTAGTCCTTCATCAATCACCCCTTGTCAAGCATATTAGCTCGACCTCGAGGCCTAATTTTTGCTAGCTCGAGACCTCGTCTCACGACTGCTCGGTTTGCGTAACACCACTGCCTTATGTTCTATCTCATTTTTCTAACTCACACTTAGCATCTATTGCCTAACAACTAGTATTAAAATATATCACATAGTCTTAGAACCACAAGATCAAATATAATTGTAATTACCATTTTTACGGTAAACAGTTGGCGCCCACCGAGGGGCAAAAATAATAGTGATTGTTTTAGTGCTAGTTTGCTGAAAACACAAGTTATTCTTTACACTTTTTCTTGTCCAAGAGTCATTGATTTCAGGTCAAAATGTCGAACTCAGTGAATGCATATGAAAAAAATGGTCATGAGGATCATGGAGAGAACGGTGTGGCTGTTTCAGGCATCGGTGTACCACTATAAACCCTGAGGACGCACCAGCGCCAATTCTCGTGGATGTGGGCTCGCGCAACGCCCAGCATGTCGATATAAGCTCCCATACCAATGGGAGTATACGCCGAGAAGAACGACATGAAGCACAGAAAACTCCAGCTCGGGAGGAAAGGGAAGTTAGCCTTCATGTCTTCTTTGAAATTTTACAGGCACAACAAGTGGCAATTGCTCAGCTACAAAGCCATCAAAAAACTCCAAGCACAACTACACCAGAAATGGCTCCTCGAGTCGAACAGGCACCAGAGAGATCGAGCAACAACGAGTTAGCAGTCGACCTCGCTATTATGAAGATGCTCGAGGACCTCACAAAGACGATTGAATCAGGCAAAAAGAAGATCGAAGCTAACGACAAAAAAGTGGAAACCTACAACTCGAAGGTCGATCAGATCCCGGGTGCACCCCCAATTCTAAAGGGTGTAGATTCAAAGAAGTTTGTGCAAAGACCATTTCCATCGAGCGCAACTCCGAAGCCCATTCCGAAAAAGTTCAAGATGCCCGATATCACGAAGTACAATGGGACCACAGACCCCAACGAGCACATTACTGCTTATACTTGTGTTGTGAAGGGAAATGACCTAAAGATGACGAGATTGAATCCGTCTTGTTGAAAATTTTTGGAGAAACTCTATCAAAGGGGGCCATGATATGGTATCAAAACTTATGCCCAAACTCAGTGGATTCATTTTCCATGTTGGCATACTCCTCTATAAAACAAGGAAGTCCGACGTCTTCAAAATCAAATAGAGAGAAAACGAGATGCTGAGGGAATTTGTATCTCGCTTTCATATGGAACGAATGGAATTACCATCGGTCTATGATGACTGGGCAGTGTAGGCTTTCACACAAGGTTTAATGAACGAAAATCCATAGATTCGAAGAAGCTAAAGCAAAATTTGGTTGAGTATCCCGGCGTAACTTGGGCAGACGTCCACAACCGGTATCAGTCAAAGATCAGGGTCAAGGACGACCAGTTGGGAGCCCCCTCGTGCTCACGGTACCCTAGCAGGCTCATAGCTAAGGAATCAAGGTTTCCTGAGAGGGAACCGAGGCCAAGAAAGGAAAGGTACCAACCATACACCGAAGATCGAAGGAACACCCCGAGGTGAAATACACCTCGAAATGATCGAAGGATGGATCGAGGTTAGAATCCTCGGAGACTCGTGAACAAAACCGGGTCCGACGGACACACAGGGCCGGTGGAGGCACCCCGATTATCTAAGTACAACTTCAATATTGATGCTTCAGACATCGTATCGGCCATAGGTAAAATAAAATATACCAGGTGGCCAAAACTCGTACTATCGGATCCTTCGCAAAGGAACCTAACCGTATGTGCGAATTTCAGGCACTCACGGTCATAGAACCGAAGATTGTAGACAGCTCCTAGAAGAAGTAGACCGTCTGATCAACAAAGGGCACCTCCGAGAATTCCTCAATGACCGAGCTAAAAAACAATTTCGGGAAAGAGAGGCGAACAAGAAAAATGAAACAGAAGTATCGTAGCACGTCATCCACATGATTATTGGAGGAATAGATGTCCCACAGGAACCCATTATCAAGCGAACAAAAATATCCATCACTAGAGAAAAATGAACTCGGAGTTACATACACAAGGACGCTCTCACATTCAGCGAAGAGGACATTGAGACCCTGTCTCAACCTCATCGCATTGGTAATTTCCTTTCTCTTAAATAAAATTTCAAATTAAACGTGTGCTGGTAGATCCAGGTAGCTCGGCTAACATAATCAGGTTGAGGGTGGTAGAACAGCTCGGGCTGCTCGACCAGATCGTGCCCGCCTCTCGAGTCCTCAATGGATTCAACATGGCAAGTGAGACAACTAAAGGGGAGATTATCCTCCCGGTCAACGTAGCTGGTACAAGCAAAGATACCAAGATTCATGTCATCGAAGGTGACATGAGGTACAATGCCTTGCTCGGAAGGCCGTGGATACATTGCATGAGAGCGGTACCATCGACTATTCATCAAATGATGAAGTTTCCAACGAAAGACGGAATAAAAACAATGTACGGGGAGCAGCATGCAGCAAATGAGATGTTCGCAGTACACGACGTGGCTCCGGCATCGACACCTTCTTCGTCGAAAGAGCCGAAAGACAAGCAAATAGCCAAGTAGCAACCACAAGCTACATTCTCAGAATGAACAAAAAAGGGATTGTGGCGCGTCCTCAGAACAAGCGATCGAAGCATATCAAGGCTCGAACGCTACCACAACTAAGGTACGACCCTCTCCCCTTTTTATTTATGTTTTACACTAACTTATGTGCGAGGTGTTCGATTGAGATGAATCGAAGCACCTCCCAGCTCAAAGACCTTAGGTTTTAAAGCATGTGTTGCGCTCTTTTTCCCTTAGATCGGGTTTCATCCCAAACGGGTTTTACCGACGAAGTTTTTAACGAGGCAACATCTATATGCTACCTAAGAAGAACTCAACAAGTATTCAAGGCTTCTCTTCAATCAACCTCGAATACTGGTGGGCGTCCCCCCGAGAGATCACCTCCTCAAAGAAATTGAAATAGAGGGTCTCGACAGGAGAATGATGTACCATGCCAAACGGTCAAATGAACCGTGTCCGCGTAGAATAGTCGAACCCTCGATGGCGAAAACATGTATACTTGTACCAAGTAATCAAAGGAGTATCTTTTATCACCAAAAGCTTTGCGTTTTCAAAGAAGTTTGCTATTTTTTCAAGAAGCGGCTCAAAGGCCAGAAATCCTCAAGCACTCTCGAGCACTCGGGGACTGCTATCGACAGTCAACTCATCGAGCCTCTGAAAGCTCGAAGTCGTAAGACCCCAATCGGGAAACTTCGAGCCCGAAAGCCCTCCATGAGGCACCAATATGAGCCCTCCATGAGGCAACAATGTAAGCCCTCCACGAAGCAACATCAAACTTGTAAGCCCTCCACGAGGCAACATCAAACTTGTAAGCCCTCCACGAGGCAACATCAAACTTGTAACCCCTGTTGATACCCAATTTTTTCTCAAATTATTTTTAATTTGCATATATACCTTCAAAATCATGCTTTCATAGCAATTGGTATTTTTCTATAATTGTCCCATATTATTATTAATTTATTTTAATCTATCCAGAATTTCATTTCTAATAATTAATTACAAAATTGCATTACAAATGATTTTAAAATAAATTTCTTGATTTAATGTATTATTTCTGGTCTTATTAAGATCAAATTATTTCATAATTAGCCAAATTGGCACTCCTTGGCTATAATTGCAATAACTTTGTAATTATAGCCTAATCATATGTTTTATACCATTTTTATCCAATAATTAGTCATTTTATATTAATCATTTTAATTTAATTTACCAAGCATCAATTGCATTTTTTACAATTATTAGCTATTTTTTGTAAATTGTTTATCTAATTTAATTAAGTATTTAACAACTAGCCCTTTTATTTAAATTATAGCCTCAATTAAACCCGGTCCCTAACCATTTAATTAACCCAACAGCCCCAAGCCCAATGCACCATATCACCCGGCCCAATCCCGCACTTAATCTGAACCGTTGATTAATTTCAATCAACGGTCCAGATCACCCCATACCATAATTAAGCCCTAACGACCTCCCCCTCCCCCCCCCCTCATTCTCACCCTCATTCACTCAGCCGTCTCTCAACTCTCTCTGAACTCTCTTTCGTCCCTTTAACTCACCCCAGTGAACATGGCCCTTCTCCGGCCATCTCCTTGCCGGAATCCATGGTGGTCTCACCTCCTACCAGCCTTATGGCTCCCCCATTGAACGAGTGTCATATTTTTTAGGCCCTCAAGTCAACCAGAGGCGGTCCACCCACCTCCTTCGATATCATGCCATTCTTCCAGCCATCTATGGCCATTCGAGTAAGATCAATCACTCTCCGGCTAAAATCGGTAATATTTTGGGATTTTTCTTATCGTTTCTGGGTTCTCTTTGAAACCCTAACTCTTAAACTTTCCGATTCTTTTAGATGTGTAACAAATATGCACCTATTATGAGTTGTTTCTATGTTTTCTTTAAAAGATCTTCCTGTTTCTAAAACGATTCTTCACTTTTAAACTAGGGTTTCAGAATCCTTTACAAAACAGTTTCCTTCTAATTTCTCAGTGTTATTTCATGATTTTATCATGTTTATGCATTATTTGAGCCGTTCTCTTCTATTTGATTCGTTTTGGTGAAAAGCCCCAAATTTCTGGGTTCAACCTGTGAATCCGAGTTTATTTTGCAATAATTATTTACATGTTCTAGCATAACTTCCTTGCTTTCGTGTATACTCTATGTGTTTTGTGATTTCTTGCTCTGCAATCACTATTAGGGTTTCTGGTTCTTTGTCGCCTCTGCCTAAACTATGACTGTCTACTTTCCTTTAACTATCTGCTATCTTCTGATACGAATCCCTAATTTCGTGATTAGGGTTTTCTGATTTTTTACTTAGTATATGTTATTTTGTCCAAATCGATACAGTTTTATCATTTTTGAATCCTTGAAAAGTGTTATTAGTGCTTTATTGGTTCTTACGCTATATTCTTTACTGATTTGTTTAGTTTTCCTTAAAATTGTGATATTTTCCTTTGAGAAATATTGATTGCCTGATTTCTAGTGATTCCTTACTTGTGTGATATTTTTCTTAGTTGACACTAGCTCCCCGTGATTTGAATCTCACTCGAGATTTTCCTTACTGATTTTTAAAAAATCTGAATCATCCCTTGTCTTGTTTCTGTGAATAAACCTGCTGTCAAATTAATTTTTTATACACTTTCCTTAACTGGTATGTTCTGTATTTAGTCCTAATTGCATGCTCTATTCCTTACTACTCTTTATATGGTAAAATCGATTTTCAATTGATTCCTTTCCTTGTTTAACACTACTTGTGTCCGTCTGAACTATGACTCCTTAATTAAAGGGAGTACTTGTGTTAATTGGATTCTAAATTGTAATTACTTCTATAATTACGCTGAACTATTACTTGTTACCATATTCTCTGCCTATTTTCAAAGCTATATATACTCTACTCTCTCATTAGCATAGGACACGAACAAAAACATTGTTCTAAAACCTCTCTTACACACACATACTCTTCTTGCTCTTCTTCCTGGTTATTTGCTATTCTCAGTCACCTTCAAGCCAAGAATGAGTATTACACTCTCTTGCTCTTCATTATGTTCTTATTCTCTCTTAACTGGTATGTCCTCAATTTAGTTTAAAGTATCAAAAACAACATGCTTCTCTTAGTATTTCAGTTCATCTTATTTCTACTATGCTTTTACCTACGGTTTTGTTGTTTACCTTGCAATTAGCATGTCTACTTATTGCTTTACTAGTATGATTCTTAAATTGTACCTTTTCCCTCAAACTCAACATGTTACTCCTTTTATGTCTTTCAATATGATTCTGCCGCACGTGTATCCCTGTGATTCCTGGCCTGAACATCCTTGTGGTTATTAGGTGCTGTGTAAAGTCTATAATGCATCCCCAATCCTCACCCCCTTTAGGATTTCTCTGATTCTGAATTCGTGTGCAATTCTGCCTATCATGTACCTACCCTTATGTGCTATATATTTATCCCCAAACCCCTTTCTTCCCTGCTTGTGATTGTTGAATTGGTTTGGTTCCTCTTCTTGCTCTATGTTCTGTTCTGAGTTGTTGTCTTGATTGTCCCATTCCCTTTTCCTTTTCAAAACTGTTTCTCCCTTAAAATGAAACCTTCTGTTGTTCTCAAAACCTTATTTCAAACAAGTTGTTTTCCAACTCACCCTTTTCAAAATTATGTCAAGCACTCTCACTATACTCTTAGAAATCTAAGTTCTGCCCCTCTAATGTGTGACTGCTTTGGGATCCCTATTAGATTCCTCTGAACTCTAATGCATTAGAGCTGGCCCTTCCACACTGCACTTACTCAGTATGGTTATGAAAATCTGGGTGTGAGCAATGGTCGAGATCCCTTGAGGTCCTTAGGGAACTCTGACACACCTGGATTATATGAAAGGCTGTGAACACTAATGGCGTTGAGAACTTCTAGAGACTTTGGGCCAATCAGTACGCTTCCTATAGTGTAACTTCTTCTTTTCTTTATTCATTTATGTAATTTATGCAAATGGTCTGTAATAATTATTGTAAATAACTCTTGGGAGATGGATAGTGAAAAGGGAAAGGGGTAACTATGAATGCTATAGATATAAAAGGGGTAGAAACCATGCTATTAGGTTTATATTCCCTGTTTGCGTAATAGAGATCATGTTTAGGACCAATATGTTCAGATCATGCATTAGAAACCATGTTCTTAGGTTTCACGTGTCATGTTTCAGCATCCCATTTTGACGTTATTTTTATCACTTAGAAATCCTGCTTCTAGGCTAAATAACAACATTAACAAAGAGTTGTTACTCATGTGCATTCATAACTCACGCTTTGTGCGATCATGCCTTTATAAATTCCGCCCGTTGCATTAGACACCATGTCCTGAGGCACTGCTTCAGCATCACATTGACACTGTTGCATGCTTACGTTTATCATTTAGAAATCCTGTTCCTAGGATAATTAATGTAAACTACACAAATCCTGCTTAACAACTCAGTAATTCTATATGCATTTAGAGATCATGCTTTTAGGAATCATATCTTAATCATACCACATCTCTATGAAAGTAGTAGATACCATGCCTTGAGGCCTCGTTTAAAACACCTAGTTAAACCACTGATGCATGAAAAAGACACAAGACAACCTCGTATTTGATCACCTTATTTTAAATAAACTGGAAAAAATCCCTGCATATTTTGTAACACTTAGAATAGCATGCTTTAGGTATACCAACTTCTTAATTATTTTAACTCTGATGATTATGCATTACTCCCACGCCTAGGCAAGCCTTGGGTAATCAACCTTTATAAAACTGGAAAACTGTCCCTTTTGTGTTTACTGCTTAATGGTTAACATGCTTAAAATCAGTAGGCAAACTTATTAGGGCTTTTATGAGTTATAAAACAAGTCTACATATTTGCCTATGGTCTGGGTTCACCTAGACACCATGTCTTAGGATTCTGAATTTAAATACTGCCCTTAATTGTGTTTGAGTCGTGTTGTCTATTTGCATTACCTGTGGAGGTAAACTTGAGCCTTATCTATTTCTCTGTGTTCCCACTAATTGCAGTCCTACATATTTTTGTTTGTCGCCTTAGTGTTTCTCCTTTGAACCTAAGGGTCTGCCTAGAACTTCCCCCATAGGTAGAGGTCCTAAGCTCTTCCAGGACTATTAGCAAGGGGCGGGTAACAACACACAATAGAGGTCGTTAACCAACACTCGCTCTAATAACCTTTACGGGGTGGGAAGGGTAGATATGGATATGATGACCCGTGCGCCAATACCACGTGTATCCCCTCTTTGAGGAGTGATTACCGGGTATTGTACTGATGTGATCCATATGACAAACAACTTAGGACTCCCCAACATGCATGTTTAGATTATAACTCTTTCAAAACCCTGCTTAGATATTAAATATTTTTCAAATTTTAGTAACACATGTGTGCTTAGACTGTGATTATTTCAAAAGTCCTTTACTTGTTTAAACATTAATTGCCAACTTGCTACTTGCTCAAATTCACAAAGTTGTTTGGCCGGGAACCACAGTAGTGGACTCTGAGGAGTGCCTAACACCTTCCCGTTGGAGTAATTTCAAGTTTTTACCCTATCTTTGGTTGACTAATCTTGTTTTGTAAATGAACCCAAATAGGTGCCCTAACGCACCTTAACTCGTAAGGTGGAGACTCTTCTAATCTTTGTATACCCATTTCCCAAAAGGAAACGAGTTGTCCCAATAATGTCAAAAACCCTGACCGATCCGAAAGGAGATGGAAAAAGGGGGCGCGACAACATGGTGACTCTGCTTGGGATTTCTAGGCTTTTACCATTTCAAACTACTTTGTGAGTTTGTACCTCTTCCCTTTTCCCTTATGTCCAAATAATTGTTTATTTCCTTCAAGCATTTAATTTTCCTCAAGAGCAAAACTGACATGTTTTCTTGTTTCTCTTTTTTTGTAATCGCTTTTTAAATTATAATTGTTGTATTTACTGCCTTCACAACGTGAAAATACATGACTACATGCCTTTACTACTTATTTATTGCATAATCATGCTCAACATCATACTCCACTCGTGCCAAAACAAATCATATAGCAACGCTTGATGAGTGGTTGCGCCCTTCCTATTGTTATCACCCTTAAATTTGGAAAGGCTTATTTGCGGTAAAACTAGTCGATCAGCGGTGCAGTCGATGGTTCCTTGCCTTTCCCCCTTGAGTTGTCCGCTCAAGGGTACCAGTCTAATACCCCAAAGAAACCTTACTCTGTTATGTTGTTGCATGCATCATGGTCAAACCTAGCTAGGCTAATGTGTTGTCTGCACAACGGCCTTTAAGACAGCCTTGTCCAAAGTCCCCAGGGTTTTCATAAACCCCAACGGACATCATCACGTTCTGTGCATTTATTTGAAGAACTAAATGCATGTATGCTAATCATAGATGTTAAATAATCGAGTCTGGCGGGGGTAAGGGCCTAATCATGTTTGTCTTGCAGAAATATGAGGCACAAAGTCCCTAGATTCGGCATGGTTAGCAACACTCACTCAAATATTCTGAACTGGTTAGAAGACCTTCATTCTAGTGATAAGACACTCGTCAAGAAATACTTGGGTAACCTACCGTCTCTCCTAGACATTCAACCCAACAACATGTTGATAGAAGCTGCCACTTTGTTCTAGGATAGTGAAAGAGTTGTCTTTCGTTTTGGGGATATTGAAATGACACCATTGCTAGAGGAAATATGAGGACTGACAGGATTAGTTTGGGAAACTCTTGGGTTGTTAATGCCTTAAAACCGCACAGGCAAAGGTTTCTTGAAAATGATGGGTTTAAAGAAGAATGAAGAGTTAGAGTGTCTGAAGGAGTCATACATCCCTTTCGATTATTTGTATGAAAGGTACGGTCACAGCAAGTCATATCGTATCCACCATGACGAATTCGCAATAACATCTTTGGGACACATTCACCGTAGGGTGTTCGTCTTCATTGTTTTCTTCCTAGGGTTGATCGTGTTTCCGACAAAGAAGGAAAGGATCCAAACTAGGCTAGTCATGGTAACCAAGACCATGATGGAGGGAATAGGTGGGCAGACTTTTAGCATCGTTCCTTTGATCATCTCAGACATCTATCGAGCCTTAGAACAATGTCAAAGAGGACCTAAGCACTTCGAAGGCTTCAACCTATTACTCCAACTCTGGTTCTTAGAACATCTCCAAAAGGGCCAGTACCGGCAAGAATTTCCGCGATGGGCTTGGAATGACCACATTTCTTTCCATCACCCCAAGCAGATGACATATATTCCCGACAAGTTTGCTCAGCCCAAGACTGCCAAAGAATGGGTAGAGTTATTCGATAATATGACTGAGGAGCAAGTACAGTGGATGTCCGAGTGATTCCCGACGGATGAATTCATTGTCCGGTCTAGGGATGCGCCGTTCTTGGTACTGATTGGTTTGAGAGGAACATATCCTTACGTCCCTCTCCGGGTTATGAGACAAGCAGGTAGAAAACAAATTATACCAAGGGTCGACAAGATGAGCCATTTCCGAGCCGACTTTCAAGATGATGATACTCCTCACAAGTGCCAAGCCCAACACATGTGGCACTGTAAGATCATAATGGAAAAGGACACGATCGAACCAGAGAGATATCATGCAGGTTGTACACCTTTCTACTCAGAGTGGTTAGAAGATAACTGGGATGGTCTAGGCAGGACAGGGTTCATCCGAGGCCACAGGATCATAGATGAAAAGGGCGAAGCTCAAGTCAAGTATAATCAACTGCGCAAGAGGATCTGTGAATGCGAGAACGAGCACCGTGAAATACACGAAACCAACAAGAGGTTGATTGAAGAATGGAAAGACATGTCTGTCCGTTCCAACAAAGCTGGAATACTTGGAGCGAGGCATAGTCGAGCTGGAGGGTAAGATCATCAAGAGGGTTGAAGATTGTCAAAAGGCTGAGGGGAACGAAGGTGGACATCTGGCCAGAGCATATCTACTTCTAGGACTTCGCGAGCTGGGGAGCCTGTTCGATGGAATCAAGGATGCCGGGTTTGGGGAAGGTCCTTCTGGGACCAAGTAGGATAGGATTTCTTTTCTTTTGCTTTATCAATGTAATAAGGCCCATGGCCATTAGTGACTTTATTTCTTCTTTATCTAGTGTCGTTTTGGATTCGTCTATTTTTACATTAATGAAATGAGGCATTCCGGCATTTAAGTTCTCCAAATTAATTTGTCGCTAGGCGTACCTTGGGCACAACGAGGGTCCCAAATTAGGACGCGCTTTATATTCCCGCACTATGTGTTTAAATACCACAATACGTTTTCATAATCCCCACTGACTTGACTACCTTTTGCTTTTGTTTTGTCTTCTTTCTTTTATTATTCCCCTCCCCAAAGGTTGGTTCGTGCACTTTGGCATCATCATCATACCTCACAAGATCCAGGGGCCCTCCACCCTTTCCTCCTCCTAGTCCTCCCAAAGGAAGAAGCAAAGGCAAAAAGAAAATGGAAGATTTAGGCAATATCAGGAAAGAAAATACAATTGAACGGGTAGAGGACACTGACGGCCAGGGTATTCAATTTCAGAATGAACCCATGTCAAAGCTCGAACAGAAGTTGTTGCAGCTCCAGGGAGAGCTTGAGCAGGTCCAAAATTTGGCAAACCTATCATTCACACTCAGTGTTCCAGACGTTAACCACCCCAACACCCAAAATCCCGCACCTCCTCAAAATACCCCAAACAAATAGACTAATCCCGCAACTCATCTCCATACCACTCCATCAAAGAATCAAACTCTTCCAACGCAATGCAATGCTTGCCACACTCCAAGAAATACTCCACTACTCATCCCCGAACCACAAAACTCCACAAATGACCACCTTTACACCCAGACACCAGGACATCACAACAACCCCATCTACATGGAGACTATGCCGCACTCCACTCAACCGATCTCATATACACCTGAGTTTAGTGAAAAGGATTTGCTCATCAGGAATTTGGCTGAGGAACTTAAGAAGCTGACCAGTCGGGTTCAAGGCATTGAGGGAAGCAAAGGAGTCGAGGGGTTGAACTACGAATACCTCTGCATACAGCCCGATGTCGAACTGCCCGAGAAGTACAAACCTCCTAAGTTTGAAATGTTCGATGGTACAGGTGATCCGAGGGTCCATCTGAGGACCTACTGTGACAAACTAGTTGGAGTAGGGAAGGATGAAAAGATTCGCATGAAGCTGTTCATGAGGAGCTTAACATGAGATGCTATGTCTTGGTATATCAGCCAAGACCCCAGGAAATGGTCAAATTGGGTAAGCATGGCGTCCTACTTCATGGACCGGTTCAGGTTTAATACGGAGAATGCGCCATACGTGTTCTACATTCAGAATCTTAAGAAGAAGCCTACAAAAACTTTTCGCGAGTATGCCCCTCGCTGGAGATCTGAAGCAGCTACGGTCAGGCCCGCCTTAGACGAAGAACAAATGAATATGGTCTTCATATGAGCCCAGGATCCACAATCTTATGAACGGTTGATGGTGATCGAGAACCATAAGTTCTCTGATATTATAAAATTGGGTGAGAGAATTGAGGAAGGAATCAAAAGTGGTATGGTCACCAACTTCGAAGCCTTACAAGCTACAAATAAGGCCCTACAGTCTGGTGGTGTGTCCAAGAACAGGGATGTGGGATTCGTGATGGTTGCACAGAGAACCAAATCCCCACTAAAATATCAAACCTACCAAACACCTTCACTTACATATCATCCAATACCTCCACAAACTTATCAAGAATCCTCACCTACATACCAAACACCAACAACAACATATCAGTCGCCCCCACCACCCACCTATCAACCTACTTCACCCAGATATTCACAGCCCGCTCCTGTTTACCATACCTATAACTCTCAACCATCCCATTATCAGTCACCCCCTGCTCGCAAAAGTTTTCCTAGACCTCGACCCAACTTTGACCGCAGACCTCCTAAACAATACACTGCCATTGCTGAGCCTATCGACCAGTTGTATGAGAAACTGAAGGCTACTGGTTATGTCAACCTCATCCCTGTTGTAACCCCTGAGAATCCTTCCCAGTGGGTTAATCCAAATAAGTCATGTGCATACCACTCCGGCATGAAGGGACACACAATCGATGAATGCCTCTCCTTGAAGGATAAGATACAGTCCCTGATCGATAACAATGTCATTGTAGCAAAGGAATCCGGTACGGCCCCGGAAAACTTCACTATGTAATTTAAGGTTTTGTTGTGTCAAGGTAGGTAATACATTGTACTTCCGGAGTTTTGGGTTGAACAATGCGCTGGGGAGTTGAAATTGTTCGTCGCAGCTAGACCAGGCTTTAGCCATGCTGGACCAGGCTTTAGGCTAGCGAGGCCAGGCTATAGCGAGGCTGGACCAGGCTTTAGGCTGGCGAGGACAGGCTAAAGCCAGGCTAGACCAGGCTTTAGCCAAGCGACACCAAGTCTGTAGCCCGGTCCGGAATCTTGGACTATCCATTTTTTAATTTTTAAACCCGACCCCAAACCAATATAAAACCCATTCCTCATCATTTTAAGCCTATTTTCTGGTAATTAGAGTGAGGAAGAGTGGTCTTAGAGAGAGGAAGTGATCTCATCCATTGTCCTTCAATTCTTACCCAAACACCTTGAAGATTACCAAGGGTCTCCTTCCCAAGAGGTAAGCATCCATCACCCAAACTCTTAATTCCATAGTATAGCTATAATGGGTCATTGGGGAGGTAACTTACGAGGGTAAGAGTGGTCACCTTGCATGCATGTAATCAAGTAATCCTAAACCATATAGGAAAAATGGGTTGGAGTAATCTTTCACTAAAAAGGGAACATGCAACCTTAATGAACACATAATGTTTGATATAATGCTCAAGTGAGCTAGGGCTATGATTATTGTTCCTAATTTTGGGTTCAATTGTGCTACATTGTGAAATAGATTGAAGGTGCTAAAGGTTCCGTCAATTGTGGTATATATTAAGGGAAATCCCAATTAAGGTATGTATGGCTAACTCTAATCTCCATAGGATGAACATATTGGTGTTCAAATACCGGGTATGAGTCCCTTGCTTGATTCTCTGAAGAATTGATGGTTTCAATGCGTTAAGTTTGGGAAACTCCTGTTTCCATATGGTTCTAAGTTGCTACCATGTCACTATGCTACTTGAAAATGTAAATTATGATTATCGTGCTCTTTTCTTTATTATGTGTACGAATCTTTATATGTTGGTTCTAGTTGATATGGAGGATGATTATATGAAATGGTTAAAGAGCGGAATGTAACACAAATGGTTAGATATATCCAAGTGCCAGGAAATGTATGATAAATGACGGAAAAATGAATGTGAATCGAATAATTAAAATTGATATGGTTATGTCCCAAAGTGAGATGGCTTAGCCGATCGGGGCGAGATCGGACTCCATATTGTACACAAGGTGGTAATTGCATCGAAAATATGATATTGATAATGTCTCACTGTATCAAGTGAGATGGCTTAGCCGATCGGGCCGAGATCGGACTCCGTGTGAAAACGACACGGTAGTAAGATGAATTATGATGCTGATGATGTCTCACTTGGGATGGCTTAGCCGGTCGGGCAGAGACTGGACTCTGTGTGAAAACGACACGGTGGTATTATAAAAATGTGGCACTTGGCTTTAAAGGACTACTATTCAAAAGACGAAATAAGGGGTTAAGAAACCATGGTGACTCTTGTTTGTGTTCCTCCTATTTCTATGAAATGTTATATGATGCCTCTAATTGCATTACTACATGTTTGTTGTTTGTTCTATCTAGAGTAGGGTTTGTTCATACATACTAGTACTATTCGATGGTACTAACGTCCCTTTTTCCGGGGACGCTTCATCTTTAAAGGATGCAGGTGTTTCCACAGTAGGCGGCAGCGATCAGAGATAGTGGTATGTTCCTCCCATCTAACTCGGTGATTCCCACTTCATTTCAGGGTCCTGTGTCATTTGGTTATGGTGTATTATCCATTTGAGGTATAGCCGGAGCCTTTTTGCCGGCATTTCCATATTACTCTTCAGTTGTATTTAGAGGCTCCGTAGACAGGTTGTGGGTGGTGTCGGGTATTGGAAGCAAACTAGAAATATTGGTATTTGGAAAATATGTTTTTCATCATATCTACAAATATTGTAATATTCTTGATATTATGGTTGAAACTGTTAATGAAAACAAAAATGGAAGTTAATGAAATGTTTATATAGTATGATTGATAGAATATATCTCCTATTTATTCATGAATTAGTTTAGGTAGAATGAAACCTATCATGCTTGCTCAGTCGGGTTTACTCGATTGAGCGTGGGTCGCGCCCCTCGGTTTTGGGGCGTGACAAATCCACTCCCAACATCCGCAGCAATCCACTCCCATACCATAAGGGTAGAGGCATCCACTTGATCGAAATAGAATAAGATTGGGACCTAGAGGGGTCGATTGGGTTGATCATAGAAGGTGATGACCCAAAGAAGCCATCAGTTACTCTTAATCCTATCATAGTCCAGATCCAGCCATCTGGAGATGCTGAGATAGCTGCATCAGTGCCTTTTGAGTTTGAAGCATCACCACCTGCAAAGCCACCTGCGTCATTTGAGGTCGAAGTTATGCCACCTGCGAAAGCACCCGCACCATTTGATGTTGCAGTCATGCCACCTGCTAAGGCACATGTTCCTTTCGAAGTAAAGATAGCTGCACCAATCACAGTGGCGATATCAACCACGCCACCCTTATACAATAATGTTGTACCATAGGATTATGTAGCATAGGCAAGAAGGAAAGGCAAGGTCAAGATCGAAGAAGCTACTGCGGCACAGGGTATGACAAGGACCGGCAGGGTCTATACACCACAACATTTGGCAGAATCAAGAAAACAGGCCACCCATTATTGAGATAGGCCTAGATGACCTTTGGAGGAAGGTACAGGCCAAAGAGTACTCTGTCATTGACCAGTTAAACAAAGCCCCTGCTCAAATATCCATTCTGTCATTGCTACAAAATTTCGAGTCGCACAGAAATGCTTTAATGAAAGTACTAAAGAAGCATATATGCCAAACAATATCACCCGTGGAGAAATGGCCAATATGGTGGGTCAAGTACAGGAGAGTCATAAAATCACTTTCCACGAGGACAAGTTGCCACCTGAGGGGTTGGGTCATAACAAAGCCCTGCACATCACTGTGCAATGCGAAGACTACTTCATCACCAGGATTCTGATCGATGGGGGATCCAGTCTCAATATATGTCCGTTGACAACGCTCAAGAAATTGGGCAAGCGGTTGTATGAGATAAGAGAGGGGTCGATGAATGTGAAAGCTTTCGACGGTTCGCAAAGGTCAACCATCGGCGAAATCAGCCTTTGCTTGCAAATGGGGCCTACATGGTTTGAAGTGGATTTCTAGGTGATAGACATATCGACGTCCTACAATCTGCTATTAGGGCAGCCATGGATACATGCCGCTGGGGCTGTGGCATCGACGCTGTATCAGGCAGTGAAATTTGAATGGAACCATCAAAAAGTAATCATCCACGGAGACGGAAGAAATCCCATTTACAGTCGCCAGACCATTCCGGTGGTCGAAGGTAGAAGGAAGTTGGGTGGAGAAACTTACCACCACATTGAACGGGTCAATGCCATAGACAAAGACAAATGGTGGGACAGTAAAATCGAGAGTATACTGAACTGGAGTGGGTACGAGCCTGGCAAAGGACTCGGCAAGAATCTCCAAGGAATCTCCAAACCAATAAAGCTCAAAGGCCATGGCACCACCTTCGGCCTGGGATACGAGTATACTTGGCAAGAGTACAACGACTGGTCGCCACCATGGTGCGGTCCCTATTACCCATTGGAGCAGCCAATTCCACATCTGGAACAAACCTTTAAGCAGGCCGATGTTATATAGGGGTCAGAGGAAGAAGAAGCGATGGCAGCGGTGAAGAACCTATTTATGGAAGACGACGACATGGACTGTTGCGTCATTTTTTAGGAGGAGGGGGAGGAAGGCCCTTCCATCCAGGCTGTGAGCAGAGGAGCATCTCTTAAGAATTGGACTATCAGAATAGCCAGAGCCCGACGAGCCTTGGGGTAGCAAGGCTAAACAAGCATTGTTCATTGACTTTTACTAAATGATTTCCTTTTCCGCATTTTCATTTCTACAATAAGAGCTTCAATGTTCAAAACGTTTGTTCAATTTATCAAAAGCACTTTTACGTTTTTATGAATCAATATTTATTACTATCACTTTTCTCTCATTACTTTATCTATACAATATTACAATTACTTGTCTTGATGAACCGATGAATGTGACATGCACCGAGACAACGCAACAAACGGACATCGATTCAGAAGAAGAAGATGATATACGTGATGAAATTGTCAAAGAAGTCGAGAATTTCGAGAACAGACCTAAGTCCAACCTGGACGAGGCCGAGGTTGTCAACCTAGGAGATTCAGAGAATGTCAAGGAAACTCGTATTAGCATTCATTTGTCGCCGTCAGAAAAGAAGGAATACAATCAGTTCTTGAAGGAGTATGAGGACATATTTGCGTGGTCATACGACGACATGACTGGTCTAAGTACATCTATTGTTTCTCACAAGCTGCCAACCAATCCAACGTGTCCACCGGTAAAGCAAAAGCTCAGAAAATTCAAGCCTGACATGAGTTTGAAAATCAAGGAAGAAGTCACCAAGAAAATCAGCGCCAAGGTTCTCAGGGTAGTGGAGTATCCGACTTGGTTAGCCAACATCGTGCCAGTGCCAAAGAAAGATGGGAAGGTCAGAGTCTGTGTCGACTACCGGGATCTCAACCGGGCCAGTCCGAAAGATGACTTCCATATATTATGCAATTAAATAATGAAAAATTAACAATTTAATTATAAAACAAACACACAAAATTATAAAAAGTATTGAATTCGACACACATAATTATTAATGATAGTTTTGTGCTACTGGGCCTCAAATATCGAGCTTGGAACCCATAGGTATAAATATTGTATAACTCTAAAAATTGTGTAACTCAAAAAAATATTATTTAATTTACAGATTAAACATACAATTAATGTTGTTTTAATTTACAGTTGACGGCATGGACGTGCCGCCCATACATCCCGGCCCTCACACGTTTGAGCTATTAGTCCTACAGGGCGAGCATAGATCCGCTTTTATATGGGACGGACAGTTACTGACGCAGACTCTTCGCGCTAGGAGAGTGGATGACATGTGGGATCTTTTGAGGGATAGAGTTCTACATCCCCGTGTAGTCCAGTACCTGGAGGACTTGGGATTTTATAGGATTATTGAGATCGGCCGGATACAACTCGACTGGGCTTTGATCACGGTGTTGATTGTGCGATGGCGACCGGAGACGCACACTTTCCACCTGCCCATTGGCGAGGCCACCATCACGTTGCAGGACGTGGAGGTTTTATATGGCCTATCCGCTGATGGCTTGCCCGTTTCACTGCCTATGTATATGAGATTTTTTACGCGGGCAGATTATTTGGATATGCTGCACAGGCTCACGGGTTTCAGGCCACATGACGATACTGTATCGTCAAAGTCCAGTCGTATGCAATTGACCCCTATTAGAGAGTACCTGGAGCTAATCCACCCCGTTATCACCGCCGAGTCAGCGGAGGTGGATATTGTCCGATATACGAGGTTGTTATTGCTTCTTCTATTTGGGGGGGGGGTCTTGTTCCCGAACACTTCGGGGAACCTAGTGAGCATGCGGTTTCTTTATCATATTGCGCGGTTCAAGGACTTACCCCATTACAACTGGGGTGGTGATGTTCTCGCATACTTGTACAGGCAGATGTGTCGGGCTTGCATGGGCACACAGAGAGACGTTTGTGGCTTTCTGCCGCTTGTACAGGTGACAACATATTCAAATTATATGTTCATTAGTTACAATTCTACCTAGTTAGAATTAATCTTATACCTTACGTCAACTTTGTATGTTAGGTTTGGGCCTGGTAGCGGTTTCTGCAGTTTTAGCCACCTCTACCACAGTTACCTCCTACTGTAGAACTTTCGTTTCTTCCTCTTGCTAGGAGGTGGGTTCTCCGCCATACACTTGCACGAGAGTATGATGCTCATCATAATCTCCCCCTCTGCAAGGATGTGTTGGATATGCTGGAGGGCGCACATGTGAATATCAACCTAAAATTACCTAGTATAGATTAACTTAGTGTTGCGCATACTCACGATTTGTGTTCTTATTTGATAGTTTATCTGGACGCCATACATCGACGAGTTGATCGGTACCCTGCCAGCTTATTGCTCGTTCAGCAGACCGATTTGGAGCACTTCTGCCCCGCTCATATGCCTCGATATTGTGGAGCATCATGCCTCCGAGCGGGTACTTCGTCAGTTTGGCCTTCCGCAGTCTATACCAAGGCCGCCTATATGGCAGGCTATACATTATCATAGGGATGATCGTTCCAGGGCGGACGACACATTTATGACATGGCTTAATGCGCAGATGAATATTTGGGACATGCGAGATGAGTTGACCCCACGGCAGATGCAGGAGGTGCCTATTCAGGATTATATGGCATGGTACCGCCTTGTTACCCGACTTTTTATCAGGAACCCAATTCATCCGACACACGGTCGGTACGTCCCATACGCCGGGAGACATGAGGCCCTGATATGTTTTCTGTTATTATTAATTATATACCTGTAATTTAGTGCCACATATGTCGTTTATATTTTTTACTTTGTGCAGGCGATTGGATTACATATTGTATATCATATGGGACTGCAAATGCAGAGTCATGTCCACGATCCTGTGGCCATGCAGGATTATAGCCGTCGACTGAGTTATGTCCACGAGCCCGAACGGATCAGCGTTTGGCACACGAACCTGATTATATGGACCTAGGGCAGTACGAGCGAGGTCGTGGTGTCGCACGAGATGGTGGTGCCCAACGAGGCGAGGGTGTCGGACGACGTGGTCGTGGGCGGAGAGGAGGTGGTCCCCAGCAAAGGGGCGTTGAGGCTCCTGCTGATGATGTTGCTGCTGATATGGCAGGTGGCATGCATGAGACGGACATGCCGTCTTACAGCCTTGAAATGCATCTCACTCCAGTGAGATCGCAGGTGACCCCGTCAGGTCAATTATTGATCACGGGCACAGATATTCCAGGAGTGGATTGGGCTAGATACTTCCCAGGCCCGTCTACCATTGATGAGGATCGACCTATCCGAGATTTGCATAGTGGGCACCGATTGAGTTATGGCTCCTCATCACATGCGCATGTATGAGTTTATTAGTATTGAATTTGAATTTGTTTTAACTATAACTTATTTATTTTCTTTAACTTTATTAATTTCCTTTTTAAGGCTTCATGTGATGCTGACGTGGCTGCGACAGATGATTACATTCAGGATCCTGACAGCACCACTGATACATGTCATCCTGCGCCGCATCCGGCTATAAAGAGACGACTTGATGATGATGATCCCGATAGCGTACCCGGGCGGTATGGGATTCGCCTCAGGCCAGCGGCTGCGTTGAGACACACCGGATGCGGGACACATTGATTCGGCCTTCCTTCTTTTTTTTTTGTATTTGGTGTAAATAAAATTTTTGTATACATTAACAACAATTTTTATATAATATGCCCATTACTTTTTTAGTTCCCCTTTCGTTAGATAGTTTCATATAACAACACTAGCACTAAAACTTAACTTCCAGTACAATTAAAATAAAGTTCAGTACAACAAACAAGGAAAACACTACTACAGCACAAACACAAGCACAAACACAAACATAGTAGGCCAACATAATAAAAATACATGACATGGGAAAAATACACTAAACACATACATGTCAATGTTTAGCCTCGGGCGTCCGTTATTCTCCGCTCTAACCACTTAAATCGTTCTTCCAGTTTTTCTTTTTCTTCTTCTACCTCTTTCAGTTTTGCCTTCACCCCCGCAAGTTCCCGTTTATGTTGTTTTTTACGTTCCCTTTGGGCTTCACAATTCCATTGGGATTTTCTTTTTTCTTCTTCTACCTCCTTCAGTTTCGCCTTCAACTCTGCAATCTCTCTTTTACTTTCTCTTTCATGTTCCCATTGTCTTAAACACAAATTATGAAGATGCTGCAAAGATTCTTTGTAGCATTCCTGATAACATGGTTCATCAACCCATTCCTCAAAATCGCAAATAGGTTCATCGGGAACCTTGTAAAACTGGTTCACACAGTGCCAGTAGTGGCGTCCAACTTTACCACCGTCCCAACAAGATTGCATCATGCATCTTTTCCCACATTTGCACCTTGGTGTACGAAGAGATTGAGACATTTGTGTGTTAAAAAACCCGTACTTTTAATGAAATATTTGCTATTAGTAATTTTTTAGCACACAATATAACTAGAATGAGTCCGTTATTTATAGGCGAGACAACACACATAACGTAGTGTTTAACCGCGCTAAATACACACATAACGTACTATTTAATCGCGCTATATTTTGCGTGTTAAATATCATGATGTGTACAAGACAACTTTATGTCAGTTGGTCAGCTTTTTCAGTTCGACAAGACAGCACACATAATTAACGTAGTATTTAACCGCGCTAAATACACACATTACGTACTATTTAATCCCGCTATATTTTGCGTGTTAAATATCATGATGTGTACAAGACAACTATATGTCAGCTGGTCAGCTTTTTCAGTTCGATAAGACAACACGCATAATTAATGTAGTATTTAACCGCGCTGAATATACACATAATTTTATTAAATTATCATTTAAATAGGTAAAATGGAAAAGTTCAAATCATAATTAACAAGCATAATTTTATTTCATAAATCTTGCAACATAGACATAACAACTAATTATTACAACATAAACTCATGGGTAGTTAGGCACACTAGAAGAACACCCACCACGAGCTTGATTAGTATTGCCACCCAAACCAGTTGAATGACATTTACGACGGTCGTGTCCTGTTTGCGAGCATATACCACATTTGCGCGCATAAACGGTATCACTAACATCCATTTGGTCCCGTATACGCGTTCTCTTCTGCACATGTAATTTACGCAAATAGGACTTGTTACACACCATTTTACAAGCTCTGCTTACACGCGTTTTATCAGGAAAAAATATCCCCTTTGCAAGCACCGTTGGTCTAGACTCATCCCACATTGCTGTCCGGATTTCATCAAAATCCCTTGTGAGAGCTTCCACATCTTGGCACGCTTGGAAAGTTATCAATGTAAGGAATCTCCCTTGAATGAAACGGTACTTCGGACTCGTACACTCTTCGTCTAGGGGGGGT
>ML276972.1:77281-108043 GCA_005239495.1 Nicotiana undulata
CTACTGAAATTAATAAATACTTTCCATATAGCTATATCACTTCACTTACAAGTCGTAATGTGATGAAATTCCATGATGGACGTTTTCAATTAGGTGATGACTACCGGATGGACCACTTGTAAAATTCATATCCGGACGGTACCCCCTGTTAAATATATGAACGTTAATACAAATTCAATACACCAAAAATGTACATAATTAACACAAATGAAAATTGAAGTTTACCACTCGTCTTGTGAATTATGGAAAGCAGGAGAGAAATTATTTTCTCGCAATATAATGAAACTCCTATTCTACGCTCTTCAGACATAATGAAAAAATGCTGGAGAATTTAACAACAAGAAACGTTTGAACGAGACTTAAAAAAAAATTTGAATGATTTTTCCTACAATCCTAGCCTCTTTATATAGGAAATGGCTAGTCGGGGAATTTTTTTTTTTTTTTATGTATACGCATTTGAATTATTGTTATGTCAGTTATTATTGGTGGGGCAAAAAAAAAAGGGGTATACCGTCCAGAAACAAAACGCTATATAAAAAAATGGGTATAGCGTCTAGTTTTTTGGCGCTATACCTGGATGTGTCAGTTTTTTCAGTATAGCGCCCAAAAACTGGACGCTATACCTTAACGGCAGAAGTTACTGTTAAAGTACAACGCTCAATTTTTGGGCGTTATATATAATTTGATTTCATTTTTTTTTCCTCTTATTTATATTCTTTGTGTAAAAAAGAACCACTTTTAGGTTCCGGAACTGCAACTGACCGCCCTGCCTCCACAAAGCTTCACAATTTTAATGTAGAATGAAAATGTTTGAAGGAAGATAAAAAGAACTAAACGGATAAAGACATTTTATGGGAATACGAGAAACCTTATCCTGTCCTCATCATCTTCACGTCATCCTCGTTCGTATCTGTTCTATATATGGCGAAAGTAAGAAAGAAGCATGAATTCGTATTCCACTCGTTGAAGTAAATATCAAGAAGTAGTGTATTATGTTGGCGATATTTCACAAGGCATTTGCTCATCCACCAGAGGAGCTACATAGCCCTTCATCTAAAAGATGTTTGCTACCTGAAGAAACTCTTGAAAAATTCGTCTCAGCTCACCCTTCAAATACCTTTTCTGTAAGCTTTGGAAATGCTGCTGCTCTTGCCTTTGTTCCTCCTCACTCCACTTCCTTGCTTCATCACACACAAAGGTAATTTAAAATGATTGGGCCGGGACAAGACAACTATATATTTTTGTTTACAAATAATTAATTAACTTTACACTTTTAATTATTGGAAGGTTGTTTTGTGGGTATGATGATATATACTGCTTGTTTTTGGGGAGCTTGAACAACTTATGTGCACAAATAAAACAATATGGGTTATCAAAAGCTACAAATGAAGCCATGTTAGTAATAGAAGCCTACAGAACATTGAGGGACAGGGGACCCTATCCAGCTGATCAAGTTATTAAGGATTTTGATGGCAGCTATGCCTTTGTTATCTATGACAGTAAGACTGGAACTGTATTTGTTGCTTTGGTAAGTAGTACTTTACCAGAGTTAAGTGCAACCATTTACATTTACCAGAGTTAAAAAAGGAAATAATTTGCAGGGTTCAGATGGTGGGGTGAAGCTGTTTTGGGGTATTGCTGCTGATGGATCTGTTGTGATTTCTGATGATTTGGAGGTTATTAAAGCCGGATGTGCAAAGTCATTTGCACCCTTTCCCACAGGTAACATCTATAAGGAATATGTACAGGTGTGTCTAAACAGTAGGATTTTGTGCAAGATTATTATAGTTTGCTTCCTATCCTGAATTAATATTTACATTGTGGTGTTGTCTTAGTGGAGCACTCTTGTCGCGTCTGGAATTGTAGATGGCAGGGGAAATCGCCTTATGAGTTGTTAGAAAAACACAATTCTTAAAGTGAAAAGAACTCTATTTTTTGACTTTTAAATAAGAATAATTATCCGATCAGAGGAGGAAGAAGCTATCCCAATATCCTTCACACAGATCACATTTATCTTTCGGAAAGAAACAAGAGGGCTCTATACCAGTATCATAGCCGGGAGAATGAAAACATTACTGGGAAAATCTTTTGTTTAATCTGGCTTGAGTGGGGCGACGTGAATAAAACACATCTATATACACATTTTTAAGAAAAATATTTAGGTCGTCATAGCAGGAAAAAAATGATTTTTCTATAGTTTAACATGACATATTCTTGAATTCTATTGAAGAGTACAATTGTTTGTGAATGAAATGCACAGGATGTATGTTTCATAGTGAGAAAGGGCTAATGAATTTCGAGCATCCAATGAACAAGATGAGGGCAATGCCAAGGGTAGATAGTGAAGGGGCAATGTGTGGAGCTAATTTCAAAGTTGATATGTATTCAAGGGTCAATAGCATCCCCAGAGTTGGAAGTGAAGCTAACTGGTCTGATTGGAATACTTCTTACTAAAAACCATTTTTGAGCTGTTGACTGTTGTTTGTGTTTCTTCCATTTTATGCTTCCCTTTACTGTCTTTTTGTTTGTTCTCTTCCCTCTACTTGTTTACCACTGTATATATCTCTTTTCCTGAAAAATAAATGAATATATCAAGAGTTTAGCTGTTGAAAACTTTTTATCCCCGCTATCAACTTTTGCTTGTCAAACAACAAGGCTATCTATTCATCAGTATGAATTTCCGAGGATGTTTCATTGATCGCAATATGTTGGTTTTTTTCTTAAAATGGCCAAAGTGGTTAAGTGGGCGTTTGGACTAAAGGTGTCAGACGGCAGGCCCGGTTCTGGATTGGCCCTGATCGCTTTTAGACCAGACCGGTAGTAAGGGGCTGAGTAGGGCCGGGTTGGGACGGAACCGGCCTATGCCAGGGAGAGTTTTGATATCGGTTAACCGGACCGGTACCATCCGGTAATGTCATGTTATTTTATAATAGGTTAACCGGCCCGGTTCAATGGCTAAGTTAATTTTTTTTTAATAATGTTGACCGTTGGCAACGGTCAGCCGTCATTTTGATCGTTGCCCAACGGCTAATTCACAAGAATAACTCTTTGTTGGGCCTCTTTTTTTTTAAAAAAACACTTCTATTATTTACTAATTTAGCCTTTTAAAAAGCTATAAATAGACCCTCTCCTCTTCTTCATTTTTTCACTTTTCTCTCAATTCTCAAATTTAAATTTTCAATTCAAGTTAAATCATGTCTCGTGCTTCTAGAATGCACTCATATATTTGAGAACACTTTCTGATGGTAGAAAAAAATGAAGAAGTTCGAAAAATAGAGTGCAAGAACTGTGGTCGAGTGTTAAATGTTAGGGCACAAGCTGTTTAAGGAGGCATATGAAGAGTTATCTTGAGCGTGCTCCAGAAATTCGTATTTAAGTTGATTTGAGATAATTTGTGTTATTTAAAATTATTAGACTTATTTAAGCTTAATGTTTTAGTTTGTTAGACAAGTTAATGTGAAGTATTATTATGCAATGAAAATACAAAATGAAAGCCTTTGAAGTTTGATCCTTACATATCAAGTTATCAACACTCCAGTATAAGACTTAAACTATAAGTTATATTTTTTTTTTCACGTTCATTGTATTATCTTAAATTCGTAATGAATTTTTCAAATATAATACTTTTAAAACCTTTGAAATTTATTCAAACATTCTTTTTATACGTTAGTTTTTAGCGTTTTATTTTTTACTTTATCTTAGTATAAATTACGATTGTCATATAAAATGCATAAAAAATAAATTAACTTAGGTCCGGAACCGTTTTGGTTAAATTTATCACCGGGGAAGGCCGGAACCGGTAAACCCGATAAAAAATAATCGGTAATTGGACCGGTACCAAAAACGACCGGTTCCCTTTTTCGTCTACCCTCACATGGCCCCTCCACATCTTTTAGTCACCATGAAAACACTACACTTTTGAAATTGTATGTTCAAATTATATTCTTTTTGAAATTTTAGTGATTTTCACTTATATATCTATATTCCATGCCGAAAATACGACCGTCTAGAGTGAGATTTGAACTATCAATTTCACTTATAGAGGTGCACCAGGTAATTATTGCACCATATGAGTCTTTGAGCATGGTGCACGCACAGATTTAAATAGTTTTGAAGAAATATAACATTATAGTAGTACATGATTTAAGGAAAGGAGTGTGGGTTAACGTGAACCCATATGCATTAACCTAGATACGCTCCTGAATACAACTACTATTCCTCGAGCAAGTTGAGGTTGAGTGACCATGTTGTTTCAACTAAATTCATCTTAAATCCATATTATGCCAAAAAAAGATTAGCCTGAATCATTAACTAAATAAAGGAATTATCCGACTTGCTTGGAAAGGTCTCATGTTTAATCACTTAGGGAGGAAAAGAGTTCAATCGGACTGATGAGGTTCGAACTGAAAGCTTCCGCCTTGGCAGGGCAGTGCTCTTATCATTGCAATACAAAAACAGGAAAATAAGAAACAAAAATGTACTTGGCCATCACTTTCATATTGGAAGGAAATTGGAGTGATATTTTTATTCCTAACTCAGAACCTTACAACATAACAACCTTTCTCTACAACAAAACAGAATTTCCATTCAAATCCTCACTCATGAATTCTCTTTTCTTCTTTGCCTTAGAAAAAGTTAAGTTCAGTCCGAAAAATCTAAGCCAAACCGACGAGTTTCTCACTGACTTCCCATACTTTACGCGCTTTCTCTGCATCACTGGCTTCTTGTGACAGCTGATTTTCAAAAGAAGAAGAATTCTTGTTCCAACTCCAATAAACACCTGATTTTGTAAGGCTTGGATCACTTACAACCTGTACAAAATGAATAACCAACATTTAGGTTAATCTTTTTTCTTGTTAAGGTTAGGCCATTTTCTTTTTCTTTCTAGTAGTAATAAGGGAAACTTACATAAATGTCCCAAATAAAATACCAACCTCTAGCCATTAGTCATAGACGAACCAAAACTAACCAACAAAAATTGAAAAATCAAATAATGGGGTTCTTTCTCTCAAAAAATCACATGTAAAAATCACCTTCCATATTTTTAAGCGTGATTATCAACATTAAATACAAAACGGGAAGGAAATTTCATTGATGAGGTAGCAAATAAGGTGATAAAATACAAAAATATATACAATATTCCAAAAATCTAAACAAAAAAGGAACTTTTTCAATGGGTAATTGAAATTCATTGAAAATATATAGATAAGTTAATATACAAAATTTGAGGAAGATGGAAGGTGATTTGGACTGGTTTTGTATCAAAATTCGTAATTAAACCGAGTTCAAAAAAGTCTTCTGCGACACATGTATCACGCATGTATCTCATGCACATGTATACATGGATATACATGTGATACACAATTGATACAAATATGATACATATGTGATACACAATTGATACAAATATGATACATATGTGATACACAGTGTGATACACATATTATTTTTTTCATGTCCAGTTTTTACTTTGAATTTTCAATTCAAACCACCTCAAAACTTCACCAAATCATCCCAAAACATAGATTCAAGCTCCTTAAGTTGTGCCCAATCTATTCTAATAACACTCACTCAAAATAAAGTAAAAATTTGATATCTTTTTGCTACAAATAGCTAATTGGCCAATTTGACTAATATTAGTAATATTTTATCAATTGGTCAATTTTTGTAATGATCTACTTATAAATGAACATAACTGGTAATTTCCCGTAATATAATAGGCTACCGTTAATTATTATTCCATATCTTTTATTATAATTTTCCTATTTTACCCTTAGCGGCATGATTTTAGTTTAAAATTTTGGCTTCGCTACTGCTGGTGATTATTACCTGTGCGAGTCTCTTTCCAGATTCTGTCTCAGAGACGAATCCCTTGGTAATATACTTCTGGAATGGAGGGAAAAGGAGTCTAAACAATGGGATATGCTCCCTGAAAAGACCTGTTGTTGCTATGCATCCCGGGTATAAAGAGGCAAATGTAATGCCAGTCTCCTCGTGGTATCGTCTGTGGAATTCCTGCATAGTGAGCATATTGCAGACTTTGCTGTCTTTGTATGCTTTGGCACCATCAAAGTTCCCACCATCGATCATGGCCGAGCTGTTAAGTCCATCAAGTCCTCTTGCCAATCCCCTCAAGTCCCCAAGGTTTGCTTTTGGAGGCACATTTCCAGCCAAAGTATTTGTGTTTCCTGAAAAATGAGTTCAGTAACAAAGTTTAGTCTCCCATTGTAAAGAGTAGTAAATTCATATTCTCAATCCAATTGACTTATATAATGAATGGTTGCATGTAGCGGGGGATTCAGAATTTCCGAATTTAGATAATGTGGGTTCTGAAATGCATATCTAACTTTATCTGTACTTGTTTTTGGCACACATATATATAGGATTCGAGAAGGCGATCATTGTCGTAACTAGTAAAGTTGCTGCCATGTGACGAGCAGGTCACGGGTTCGATCCGTGAAAATATTCTCTTGCAGAAATGCAGGTTAAGGCCAGAGGCGGACCCAAGATTCGACATTTAAGGGGGCACCGTTATATTCAATATAAATTTATCTGCTCATAAAGATTGGTACGGGGACCTTTGCTAATATCTGACTATTTCTTGAAGAAATTAGCAAATATATATGGAGTTTTTTGTCGAAGTTTCCGGGTGCCGGTGACCCCTCTGCCGACCATGTAGGTCCGCCTAGAACCTTGTGGTCCTGCCCTTCCTCGGACCTCGCACATAGCAGGAGCTTAGTGCATCGGGCTTCCCTACCTATATATATATATATATATATATATAGGATTCGACCCAGAAACACTGGATCCTACTGAACCCGTGAACCCATTGTCGGATCCGTCATTGGTTGCTTTAATTACCTGTAATGGAACCAACAATGATGAGTCTCTTTGAAGGGTAATCAGACTGTTTCAAATCATCAAGCAACAATCTTGAAAGAAGGAAATGACCAAGGTGATTAGTCCCAACACTAAGCTCAAATCCATCAGCAGTAAAAGAAGGCTCTTTAGCAGTTGGTTGATAAACTGCTGCATTGCAAACCAATACATCAAGAGGGCGGCCTGATCTCCGGAAGTTATCGACAAACTGACGAACACTGTCGAGCGACGCAAGGTCTAAGTGCATTATTGTGTAGTTCTCCTTAGGCATGCCTGCTGATTTTGCTGCTCTTTCAGTTTTTAGAAAATCTCTACATGCCATAATCACATGCCATTTTCCTGTCTCAGCTAGTGCTTTTGCTGTGGCTAGACCTAATCCTGAAGAGGCTCCAGTAACTACAACACACCCTTTTCTTAAAGTTTTCTTTCCTGACACAGTGGCATTAGTAACACCTGGAGTTGCAACCATTGTCTCGGCTCTAATAGATCCATGGGACAACCTTCTTTGGCTCTGCATGAAATTCAATATCAGTTAACATTCTGGATTGAGTTAATTTCACCTATGATCACTGGACTTAGTATCATAGTAACTTTATTATCATAGTTGGAAAAGCTTCGCAACCTTCTAATATAGACACATCGGAACCAACTTTATACAAAAGCTCTAAGGGCTCGTTTGGTACAAGGGATAAGAGATAATAATCTCAGGATTAAATTTAGATGAGTGTATCCCACGTTTGGTTGGGATAAAATTGCGGTATCCTGGGACATTTTTTTATATTCTTGTGCGAGGGTGGAATAACAATGTCGTGATAACTTATTTTCCAATCAGGCTACCACTAAACATATTTTTATTTAGAAAATGTACTTCTAGGTACCTTGACTTTGAATGAAGAGCCAAAATCAGAATTAATGTGGTTTGAGAGAGAAATTCCAAAGAGACTAGAATCCTTCAAAGTTGCACTAGCTTTGCCCTGCAAGATATATCACAGAATGCATTAATAAAAAAAGGAATTAGTTGAAGCTTCAGATTCCAAATGCAGACTAAAGAAGTATATAAAGTAACACAAACCTCTTTGGGAATAGAGAAAGTAGAAGGAAGTAGTGCAGCAGCCTGAAGAGCCATGAATATAAGGAATTGAGTTTTACTATCTAAATTGTCAGCTGAAGAATTAAATAATAATTCTTGGACTGGTACTACTGGTAAGAATTTGAGCGCTTATATATACAGTGAGAGTGATGGGGTGTTGCAGTGATTTGAGACAACAATCTTGAGTATCAATTGGATAAGATAAATTCTTTAAGGAAGTATGTCCTACGTCAATTGTAAGCCACCAATCAGACTTCAAATTTTAGATTTCCTTTCGGTATTTTTTAAGACATAAAATATCCTTTAACATAATGTTACCTAGTCAGAATAGGATACTCTTTGGCTCTTTACCCAATGCAATCCACTTCCATAAGGTATGGGCTTCAGCATGGAAAATCTACCGATGGCAGTGCCACAGTGGATAAAGGGCAGTCAGAATTGTCACATTGAGTAATTAAATATTGCAGTCGTTTTTTTTTTTAAAAAGAAGTTTTATATGTTGATGGTGTATAATTTTATACCACTAGGTTAAATTGAAGTACAATAATTTTCAGCTTAAGCGGGGTGCGATAACCCGAAAATTAAAGTTTCATATGTTATAATGCGTTAAAGTAGACATATAATTTTTGTCAATCTTTTAAGTTCTAAGTATCAGTTTTTCATGTATGGTTGACTTTTATCTGTATACCTGTGTCTATATTGAAGAAAAGTTAATGTACATCCGACTTGAAGATTTATGCTCCCAATGGAACAATGAGTACTTCTTGAATTACAACTTTTATATGACTATACTTGTATCCCAGAGAGTGTAGATTCAGGACTTTTACCCGTAAGAATTAGGTGGTAACTTAATGGTAAAACTAGTAAATGCATTCTAAAAGGATGAAGTTCAAGCCTAAGCAGATGTTTCAATTCCCTTTCTCTTACCTCGACCTCACCATTGAGTGGCGTGGCAGAGCTACATTGGCTCACGAATGGTCAATTTTCTTTTAATTAAAGGCATGCGGCACCCATGCTATATTGATCGGTGGTGTTGGGGATTTGGCATTATCTTCTACCTTATGGATATTAGGCTAAAAGTATATGTTTATCGTGAAAATGGTAGCTATAATTATATTAGATTTTGTGGTTCTAAAAATATGTGATGTATTTTAATACTAGTTGTTAGGCAATAAATACTAAGTGTGAGGTACAAAAATGAGATAAGAACAAAGGGCAGTGGTGTTATGCAAACCGAGCAGTCGTGAGACGAGATTTCGAGCTAGCCGAAACTGGGCCTCGGGGTCGAGCTAATATGCTTGACAAGGGGTGATCGATGAAGGACTAACATCTTAATAAGCCTTGAGGATAGCCTTTTATGATCAACAGTGAGCAATAAATGAAGAACTATTAATGAAACACAATAAATAGAAGCAATAAATCAATGGAACAATTGTAGAGTATGTTTAATTTAGGGAGCAGAGAATGTTCTTGTTCTTGTATTGAATATCATATGTGTTACAAAACGACAAGGGTCCCCTTTATATAGGAGGGAAAATCCCAACATAGTACATGTGTAATTATTACAAAGAAATACAGCTGGAACAACTATTTAATGGTTCGGTACGGACTTTGTAGTATTCTTCCAGACTTGGTCAGCTTTAACCACGCGCCCTTTGGGATTTTTCCGCCTTCTCATGACGTTTTCTGATTTGTACTGCCCCGAGGTCAAACATGACAATCCTTCGATGTGCCTCCTTGAGAGATGTTCCTCGGGGTTATAAAATGAATCTCACTGAGCTTCTCGAGGTTAATCATGGAGCGCCATATCGATCTCAAAATCGGACTCCCCGATTTTAGCCGTATACAGATAGTCCCCGCGTTTCTTAGAATGAAATGATAAAAAAAAGTCTTGAATTCTTGCCTCTTCGACATCCCCATTATGACGTTAGCCACGTGAGGTCATTAAGTGATGTGACAGAAAAGCTGCGCAGAGGTTGCTGTCAGCATGATTCTCGAGAAGCCCATGAACCACTATTGGTTCGACCTTTCCGCTTCTCAAACGTGCCCAAAACGATTCCTATAAATACTTCCATCGTCTATCTTTCAAACTTTTACAATATTTTCAACCTTCCAAGTCTATTGCTTACAGTTCTTGCGTTCATCTTCCACTACAAAAAAAAACAGCGTTTAGCGACGGATATTAGCGAGAAGCCATATTCCATAGCTAAATGACGACGGATTGGCGATGAATTTTATTGTTTGTCGCCAAATAAGCTACAAAAGATTTAGTATCAAATATAGCGATGGATTAGCGACAAAAATTTACATCCGTCGCTAAAGATGGGCGCTAAAAATTGGCGCCTTTATTTACCTACAAAATTAGCGACGAAAGTGGGGCGACGAAAATTATTAAAAAATAGCGACGGATCTAACGACAAAAAACTTTGTCGCTGCGTTTATTTTACTTATCAAAACATTCCAAGTTTAATTGCGACAAAACTTCCGTCGCTAGATTTGTAAAAATAATTTTGCCCAAGTTATTATTAGCGACAAAATTATTTTCGTCGCTGTGTCTTTTTAAAGTTAAAGTTTATCTAGGGCACATATCTGCTTACAGACTCACATTCTCTCTCTCTCTCTGTCAAACTCGCCCACCTTCTCTCATCTTCAATAATGTGAGATTCTTGCTTCCAATATAACAAATTGGGCTTGAATCTAAGGCTCATATACAATGGGAACATAGAAACAAGACTCGTATTTTTTTGTGTATATTATTTTTGTCTTGAATTCGAAAAGTAGAAAAAAAAAGAAGCAAAATCAAACCAAAACAAAACCCCCTAGTATCTTTTCTTCCTTTCTTTTTTCGAAATCATCTGTTCTCGTCCTCTTAACCTCTCTACTTTTCTGATTTTTTTAGTGCGTGTGGTGTTCAAAGATGAGGGAGAGTTATGTTTTTTCTAGGGTTCTCGCCGGAGATGGCAGCGGCCGGTGGCTGACGGCAGTGAGTTGAAGAGATGAGGGGTTCTTAGGTTAGGGATTTTGGTGAAGGGTGGCGGCTTTTGGTGTTAGGGGGTAAAGAAAAAGGGTTTTTCTAGGGTTCAGGGGGTAGGGCGGCGGCTGACAAAGGAGTTTTTGGAAAGAGGGGTCCAACGGCGGCTGCTTTTTAGGGGTGGAGGTTTGGGCAGCGGCTTAGGGTGAAGGAGATGAGGGGGTGTTAGGTTGTTGAAGTCAATATTCTCTTTGTTAATATTTTGATTTGGAGGATTACATAATGGACCCCAACTATTTTAGGATTGAGTTGTAGTTGTTGTTTGGCTGTGTTGAAATACTTTTTGGTTCTAGCAATTTTGTTGAATTTGACAACAACTTATTTGGTTCTAGGAATATATTGTTATTGATATATGGTATACCTTGAAACAGTGTTTTGAACCTTCGAGAGAATGCTCTGGGTGTATAACTAATTCTTTTAAGCATGAAATTAAACCTAATGAAATCAACCGAAAAAGTGTCTCGGATGAGACAAAAAGATTTTATTTTGGAGAATTCAAGGTATAATCCACCACTATTGAATTTATAAAGTATTATACCTTTTATATGCACTGTTCTCCTCCTTGCAAATGAGCAGACCCGGCTTAGTATTCCTGAAGAACCTGAACCGGTAGGTTTTATATCATGTTATACCTTTAATAGAAGTTATATTTGGATATGGATGCATCTCATGATTTTGCTTTCTCATGATTTGAGACATAACTGGTATTTTTGTGCTCTGGGTTTTTGATATAATGCTTCAGAAATTGGGACGTTGATTGCTGAAATCTGTTTTTGCCGAGTTGTATCGAAATTGGGACGTTGATGTCGTTTGCGGTCGTAGTTTGAGGTTTCCGGGTAGAATCGTGGTTCCGTCGAGGTCGTCAGTAAATCTTTCGGTCGAGGTCAGTGTCGCGGCTCAGATTCATGTAAAGGTTCAGTTTTTGCCTCACCCTTGACTGATATATAACTTTTGAATTTTATAATGCATGTTGAAAGAAGTAATGTTGTTAATGAGCATTTGTATATATGTGTTTGACAAACTTGAGTTGATCTGAGTCCTCACGTTAGTATTTATTATATTGAGGAGTGCCTACGGAATAACTATTCGTTTAGTCTTTACAAAGTTAGTCGTGCAATTTGAGAGTTTCATGATTGGTTATTATTTGACATGCTTTATTTATGAATTTGTCTAATGAACAAATGGTGTTGGTAATTACAAGTTCCAAAATTGAGACGAGTATACAAACGCGTAGGCAACATTTCTGCTTCCATGTATAGTATCTTTGACTGCAATCTTCAATTGAGTGAAAATTTGTATCATTTTTCATTATCTTTTTACAGTTACCGGTGCTCAGCATTAATCGGTCTTATATTTAGGTGGCTGTGGACAATTTAGTATCAATATGGTTACCATGAATCTCTTATAATACACTTACCGGCGGACATAAAACATGTGTTACTGATTTTCATGTATATTTCTCATCTCTAGTTTGGAACATTGTCCTCTTGTTTCTTGCTATGTTCTGCTTTATAATTTTTTAGGTTTCAATTTTTTTAACTTATAACTTATGTTTCCTATCTGCCACAGAATATTCTTAAATCTGGAGGTGGCAAGCGCAGGGGAAAAACTTCTTTTGTTGAGCACCAGACATTTCTCCATCTTTATCACATTTTTCATCGTCTTTGGATGTTTCTTTTCATGTTTTTCCAGGTCTTCTACTCGTCATTGATAGCCATGATATTTCCTCTTTTCTTTAATCTAATGTTATCACTTTACAAAATTAGCTAGCTATGTCACTAATGAGGTTTGGAAAGTCTTTAATTTACATGGAAGTTCAAGAAACAAATTAAAATATTCTTTCCAAGTGCTTCCTCAAACTAACAAGATTTTGAAGGTGACAATTTGTTTAGTTTTTAGTTTCTCTGTTCTACTTAAGTTGCTTCCTTTTCTCTATGTTATTTTTCAATATCATAGTCAAATTCGGTTGCTTCCTTTTCTCTATGTTATTTTTCAATATCATAGTTAATTTGCCAAGTCATGAATATTTTGGAAGTTTCTTTAAGTTAAGATCTTAGCAAACGCAAGTGATGCTCTTCATGCCTCAAATGCATGTGTGTTAGACAATTGAATTATCTTACAAGGCTACTAGCTGAGGAATCTCACTACAATATCATGGATGTATGTGAAATGACAAAACTTCAAATTATTACAACAATGCCATGAACTTCTATGCTCTGTGTGTATTAAGCTCTAACTTTTGTCCCCGTGCTTTTGGATTTCCTCAAGAATACTAATTATTAACTCTTCTACAGATGTGGCACCTACAAATCCTACCTCTTCTGCTGCTACTAACATTGATGAGGTTCATACATTGGGTTCTGACGATGACCATGACTCTCCAGCCTAGCATAGTTAGCCTATTTTGTTTAGACTTTATTGTTGGTGCTTGTGGATGTTTTGTACTTAACGATACAATTATATGCATTATATTATATATTATGGACCTTGTTGAATGTTAATTTATATTAATATCAGTCACTTTTATTTAAGTGTACTTAATAGCATTTATGTAATATGCTTGAATAAGGTACATTGAAAATAATAATAATTTTTTTAAAAAAAATTAGCGACAGATATTTTTCGTAGCTAAATTAACGCATTAAATTAAATATTGCGACGGATTGGCGACAAAAGATTTTTATCGTTGAAACTAGGAAGAACTAGCAACGGATTGTTCCGTTGCTAACAAGAACAAACGAAGAATTTTGTTATGAAGTGTAGCGACAATATTAGTCTAAATAGCAACGACACAAAGCAAAATAGCGACAGATATTTTGGTTGCAAAACTTGGCTACGGATATATTTCGTCGCTAGATCTGCGACGGTTTTGTATTTTTCGTCGCTGTGAGCTTAACTACGATCATTTTAGATACCAACCTGAATCTGTCGCGAATTCCTCGCTAAAATCTTTTAGCGACGGAAATAACATCTACAACGATGGAATACGTTCGTCGCTAAACGCTGTTTTTTTTGTAGTGTTCCTTCTGCGCTTACTTCTTCATCTTCTTTCTTTGAAACCCAGTTATAACCATGGCCAAAACTTCCAAAACGGTCCCTCAAAAAGAGGGAAGCATTTCTTCATCACGCCCGTCTAAGGGCAAATTGAGAACACCTCCTAGTATCGAGCTGTGTATTCCTGGTCCCTTTGACACGATCTCCGATTTTACCATTGAAAAGCCCCTTCTATACCAGGCCAATGCGAGCCCATGTGCCAGTACATAAGTGTAGTGACCGAGGTGAAGAAGGTAAAGATAGACTGCCGCTGGGGGGAAGCGGTGCAAGTATAAATCCCCACATCTGAGGAAAGCATTATTACGCATGAAGCTGGCTTCCTCAGCGTATATACGTATCCATCCACTTTAGGCCCCGTAGACTCTTCTTCTCCACCGATAGACCTGGTGATTCTCGACTTCTATCGTCAGTATCGAGTGACACTCGGTCAAATTTATCATTCTTTCTGGAGGATTGTCTACATGTTTCGATATTTATCCAACATGGTCGAGGGAATGACTTTCACCCTCGATCACCTGATCAGATTGTATAGACTTCGTCTCTACTGAGGGAGTTTAATCGAGCAACACCATCGATCCGCCAAAGCATTCTTCGCTTGCATTGACATGGACAAAGACCGAGGATGGATGCGCCGGTTTGTCAGAGTTAGATCCTCGGACCTCATCCCCGCTGATAGGATGCCATTCCCGGAGGAATGGAACATGAAGCGTAAGTGTCTCCATATCGAGCACGTTCTACCGCCCCTTTTTCTTCTTCTGAACTGACCCTTTTCTTTTTTGCTTGATTTTCTTCTGATTGCCTAGCCAATGTGTGGTTCCCCGATGCGGTCCAGGACCTCCCAGGATGGATCAAACTCTTAGACTCCGCTTTTCCATATAGCAAGCACATTTGGCGTGATTTGGCCAAAACGTGGTGGCAGGACAAGAACCACGGTATGTTTTTATTCTCGTCATTTCCACATTCTTTGTAAGTATTATTTATGGTGGTAAGTCTGATACATCATGCATGTGCAGGACTCGGGGAAAGCGTGTCAATGAGACCACCTCCTCCTGGTGAAGAAGAGGCTTTGAAACCCGCCAAGGACAAGAAAGAAAGAAGGAGACACCGGTAGAGTCTCCGAAACCCAAGAGAGCAAAGGCTAGGAAGCCCAAGACCGTTGCTACGGTCCTAACCTCGACGGTCGCTGAGAGCTTGCGTGCCGAGGAAGAAAATGATGATACCTGCCCTTTGGTACAAAGGGTAAGACGAAGCGTTGATGCTTTGAAAGTTGCTGGGCAAACGACTGCCCAGTCGAAGGTGGCCGATGCGGACGCATCTCGTGTTGAGGAGACCCTCGAGGAGGGTTTGAGTGCAGTCCCCGAGTCGCCCGTCGATCATGACACGGTTTTTGAGACTATTCGAGGGCGAGAGGAAGCCCTTATAGAAGTTAATGCCATAGGTAGCTTTTGATCGGGCCCGTTATTTTCTCCGGGGAGATACGGAATGCCCAGGATAGGAATGCCTCCGGTGTGGGGACCTCTCAGGGAGAGGGTGATGCATTCATAGATTACTTTGAAGGCGTCGAGGAGGATACTGATCTCGATTCCCCCATCTCTCTTGAGGAGGCTGAGAGACTCCAAAAGCAGGTGATCTTCTTGACATATTATTTGTGCTTCAAGTTTTTTATTACTGTTTTTCTAACTTTCTTCCTTTGTGCTACATGTTAAGAAGCTATATGACCAGGCTTTCTCCAAGCTACAAGATGAGCTGACTTGCCATGAGGAGGAGCTTGAGAAGCTAAAATCAGAGTCAAATGAGCTGAAGGCTTTGTACGCCCGAAAAGATGAGGAGTTGGTCGACCTCCGGGCATGCTCAGAGAAGGCGCTCCAAGAGAGGGCCGACTTCATCGAGCAGGTAATTTGGTACCCACGAACTTATCTCTTATTATCATAATTTGGCGCTAATTAGCTTGTCTTTTGTATTTTCAGATGGGGAAAAAAGATGCCCTAGTGGGGCAGCTTCGGAAGGAGGTCGCAGCCAAGGACGCCGAGATCCTCGAGCTGAAGCGGATGAATGATGCCATGGCCTCGGAGAGAGACATTCTTCGGGAAGAGCTATCCTCGAATCAGGGCCTTCTTCAAAGTGTTCAGGAGGAGGCTGCCGCATTATCCGCGGCTAAGTCTGAGGATGACGCATTCATTGCTTCTTACAAAAGGGACGCTGCCGCCGCAAATGATTAGGCCGGGAGATATTCGAAGAGGCCGAGCTCAAACTGGCACGGGACGTTGCTCATGCTCGTTTGCAAGATAGGAGTCAATCCTTCGAGGAAGTGAGTGCCAAAGGTGTCGACCTCTTTACCGAGATCGAGGAAGCCAGGGCCTTATCCGAAGAATAAGTGATTTCAACTACTTCGGATGAGGGCTCTGGAAGCGACTCAGGCAGTAGTGAAGGCGAAGAGTATACTTGCTTGTTGTTTTTGCTTTTTCTCTTTTTTCTTGTACATGGACTCCTCGAGGGAGCTTTGTAAAATACCCTTGTAAATATATTTTTTGGAATGAAAAAGATCTCTTCGTTTCATATCTTCAAACTTTGCCTATAATGTTTATGCAAAAGTCTATCTTCGAGCTTTGAATTTAACTTATTAGAGCCCGTATTTGGAGTAACAGAGATCCTTGAGGTCGAGCTGTCGTGACCCCGATCGCACACCTTCCCGAGGTTGGGTTGACACGGGGTCAATTCGAACCTTTGATTCTTATATCGTTGTATGATAGCGTCATTCTCATGATGTGATCGTGAAATGACCGGTGATGTGGAGTCGATATGTTCGAAGCTTTGGCCAGAGCCTTATGACTGTCGTCATTGTGTTTGTACGTGGCCCTTTAGTCCTCGAGTGGGGTAGCCTCGGCGTCTATATCGAGGGTATGCCTTTTTAGGGGTCTTACAAGTTCGGATATATAGCCTTGACTTTAAGATCATGATTATGACTTTTGTAAGGTCTTACAAATTTGGACATGCCTTACTCGAGGTCTTATAGATTTTGTCATGCCTTACTTGAGATCTTACAGATTTGGACATGCCTTATTTGAGGTCTTACATATTTGATATTGCCTCATGGAGGGCTTGTCGCGCCCCCTTTTTCCAACTCCTTTCAGATCGGTCAGGGTTTATGACATTATTGGGACAACTCGTTTCCTTTTGGGAAAGGGGTATACAAAGATTAGAAGAGTCGCCACCTAACGAGTTAAGGTGCGTTAGGGAACCTATTTGGGATCATTTACAAAACAAGATTAGTCAACCAGAGATAGGGTAAGGACTTGAAATTACTCCAAGGGGAAGGTGTTAGGCACCTCTCAGAGTCCACTACTGTGGTTCCCGACCAAACAACTTTGTGATTTTGAACAACTAGCAAGTAAACAATTAATTTTTAAACAATTAAAGGACTTTTGAAAGAATCATAATCTAAGCACACATGTGTTACTAAAATTTGAAAATTATTTAATATCTAAGCAGGGTTTTGAAAGAGTTATAATCTAAACATGCATGTAGGGGAGTCCTAGGTTGTTTGTCCTATGGATCAAATCAGTACAATACCTGGTAGTCACTCCTCAAAGAGGGGCTACACGTGGTATTATCGCACTGGTCATCATATCCATATCTACCCTTCCCACCCCTTAAAGGTTATTAAAGCGAGTGTTGGTCAACGACTTCTATTGTGTGTTGTTACCCGTCCCTTCCTAATAGTCCTGGAGGAGCTTAGGACCTCTACCTATGGGGGAAGTTCTAGGAAGACCCTTAGGTTCAAAGGAAAAACACTAAGGCGACAAACAAAAACATGTAGGACTGCAATTAGTGGGAACACATAGAAACAGATAAAAGGCTCAAGCTTACCTCCATAGGTAATGCAAATAGACATCACAACTCAAACACCATTAAGGGCAGTATTTAAATTCAGAATCCTAAGACATGGTGTCTAGGTGAACTCAGAACATAGACAAATATGTAGACTTGTTTTATAACTCAGAAAGGCCCTAATCAGTCTGCCTACTGATTTTAAGCATGTTAACCATTAAGCAGTAAACAAAAAAAGGACAGTTTTCCAATTTTATAAAGGTTGATTACCTAAGGCTTGCCTAGGCGTGGGAGTAATGCATAATCATCAGAATTAAAACGGTTCAGAATTTGTTATACCTAAAACATGTTATTCTAAGTGTTACAAAATATGCAGGGATTATTTCCAGTTTATTTAAAACAAGGTGATCAAATACGAGGCTGTCTTGTGTCTTTTTCATGCATCAATGTTTAACTAGGTGTTTTAAATGAGGCCTCAGGGCATGGTATCTACTACGTTCATAGAGATGTGGGATGATTAAGATATGATTCCTAAAAGCATGATCTCTAAATGCATATAGAATTGCTGAGTTGTTAAGCAGGATTTGTGTAGTTTACATTAATTATCCTAGGAACAGGATTGCTAAATGATAAACGTAAGCATGCAACAGTGTCAATGTGATGCTGAAGCAGTGCCTCAGGACATGTTGTCTAATGAAAGGGGCATAATTTATAAAGGCATGATTTCACAGAGCGTGAGTTATGAATACATGAGTAATAACTCTTTGTTAATGCTGTTATTTAGCCTAGAAGCAGGATTTCTAAGTGATAAAAATAACGTCAAAATGGGATGCTGAAACAGGATACAAACCTAGGAACATGGTTTCTTATGCATGATCTGAACATATTGGTCCTAAACATGATCTCTATTGCGCAAACAAGGAATATAAACCTTATAGCATGGTTTCTACCCCTTTTATATCTATAACATGCATAGTTACCCCATTCCCTTTTCACTATCCATCCCCCAAGAGTTGTTTACAATAATTATTACAGACCATTTGCATAAATCACATAAATGAATAAAGAAAATAAGAAGTTACACTATAGGGAGCCTCATGATAGGCCCAAAGTCTCCAGAAGTTCTCAATGCCATTAGTGTTCACAGCCTTTAATATAATCCAGGTGTGTCAGAGTTCCCTAAGGACCTCAAGGGATCCCAGGCAGTGCTCACACTCAAATTTTCATAACCATACTGAGTAAGTGCAGTGTGGAAGGGCCAGCTCTAATGCATCAGAGTTCAGAGAGATCTTATAGGTATCCCAAAGCAGTCACACATTAGAGGGGCAGAACTTAGATTTCTAATAGTATAGTGAGAGTGCTTGACATAGTTTTGAAAAGATTGAGTTGGAAAACAACTTGTTTGAAATAAGTTTTTGAGAACAACAGAAGGTTTCATTTTAAGGGAGAAACAGTTTTGAAAATAAAGGGAATGGGACAATCAAGACAACAACTCAGAACAGAACATAGAGCAAGAAGAGGAACCAAACCAATTCAACAATCACAAACAGAGAAGAAAGGGGTTTGGGGACAAATAGGAAGCACATAAGGGTAGGTACATGATAGGGAGAATCGCACATGAATTCAGAATCAGAGAAATCCTAAAGGGGGTGAGGATTGGGGATGCATTACAAACTTTACACAGCACCTAATAACCACAGCTTTACCACAAGGATGTTCAGGCCAGGAATCACAGGGATACAAGTGAGACAGAATCATATTGAAAGACATTAAAGTAGTAACATGCTGAGTTTAAGGGAAAGGGTACAGTTTAAGAATCATACTAGTAAAGCAATAAGTAGACATGCTAATTGCAAGGTAAACAACAAAACCATTGGTAAAAGCATAGTAGAAATAAGATGAACTGAAATACTAAGAGAAGCATGTTGTTTTTGATACTTTAAACTAAATTGAGGACATACCAGTTAAGAGAGAATAAACACAGAATGAAGATCAAGAGAGTGTAATACTCAGTATTGGCTTGAAGGCGACTGAGAATAGCAAATAACCAGCAAGAAGAGCAAGAAGAGTATGTGTGTGTAAGAGAGGTTTTAGAACAGTGTTTTTGCTCGTGTCCTATGCTAATGAGAGAGTAGAGTATATATAGCTTTGAAAATAGGCAGAGAATATGGTAACAAGTAATAGTTCAGCGTAATTTTCAGAAGTAATTACAATTTAGAATCCAATTAACACAAGTACTCCTTTTAATTAAGGAGTCATAGTTCAAACGGACACAAGTAGTGTTAAACAAGGAAAAGAATCAATTGAAAATCGATTTTACCATATAAAGAGTAGTAAGGAATAGAGCATGCGATTAGGACTAAATACAGAACATACCAGTTAAGGAAAGTGTATAAAAAATTAATTTGACAGCAGGTTTATTCACAGAAACAAGGCAAGGGATGATTCAGATTTTTTTAAAATCAGTAAGGAAAATCTCGAGTGAGATTCAAATCACGGGGAGCCAGTGTCAACTAAGAAAAATATCAAACAAGTAAGGAATCACCAGAAATCAGGCAATCAGTATTTCTCAAAGGAAAATATCACAATTTTAAGGAAAACTAAAAAAATCAGTAAAGAATATAGCGTAAGAACTAATAAAGCACTAATAACACTTTTCAAAGATTCAAAAATGATAAAACAGTATCGATTTTGACAGAATAACATATACTAAGTAAAAAATCAGAAAACCCTAATCACGAAATTAGGGATTCGTATCAGAAGATAGCAGATAGTTAAAGGAAAGTAGACAGTCATAGTTTAGGCAGAGGTGACAAAGAACCAGAAACCCTAATAGTGATTAAAGAGCAAGAAATCACAAAACACATAGAGTATACACGAAAGCAAGGAAGTTATGCTAGAACAGGTAAACAATTATTGCAAATTATCGGATTCACAGGTTGAACCCAGAAATTTGGGGCTTTTCACCAAAACGAATCAAACAGAAGAGAACGGCTCAAATAATGCTTAAACATGATAAAATCATGAAATAACACTAAGAAATTAGAAGGAAACTGTTTTGTAAAGGATTCTGAAACCCTAGTTTCAAAAGTGAAGAATCGTTTTAGAAATAGGAAGATCTTGTAAAGAAAACATAGAAACAACTCATAATAGATGTAGATCTGTTACAGATCTAAAAGAATCTGAAATTTTAAGAGTTAGGGTTTCAAAGAGAACCCAGAATGGATAAGAAAACCCCAAAATATTAGGCTATAATTGCAAAGTTATTGCAATTATAGCCAAGGACTGCCAATTTGGCTAATTGTGAAATAATTTGATCTTAATAAGACCAGAAATAATACATTAAATCAAGAAATGTTTTTGAAATCATTTGTATTGCAATTTTGTAATTAATTATTAGAAATGAAGTACTAGATAGATTAAAATAAATTAATAAAAAAATGGAAAAATTATAAAAAAAATACCAATTGCTATGAAAGCATGATTTTGAAGATATATATGCAAATTAAAAATAATTTGAGAAAAAAATTGGGTATCAACAACTAGCCCTCTTTACCCGGGAAGGATGAAAGAGTTGTCGGGTAAAGATATGATGGCCAATTTTGACCGAGCGAAATGGTTTGAAGAGATTTGGGCCGCACCCTGGCTTCTGAGTTGCCTACATATCCCTGGTTTTACAAGAATCAGGCCGTATGTAGTTCAGGACCCATCGACGAAGTATACCGATGGAATTTTTACAAGAACGGACACTACATATAGGGCTGGATGAGTGAACGATTTGCGTGAATGGTTAGGAGAAATGGATCGGGAGCGATCCTGCTGGGATAGCCGTCGCTTGTCGGGTTTCCTGCAAATAAAACAATACAAGCGTATATTGTGCGAAAACTTAAACATGATGCAAGTTCTCGTCGAATTATGAATGTTATCTTCGGACGGTTAATGATGACGTCCTCAGACCATGATGTCCTGGGCCATGAATTGTTTGATGAAGGATTCGCAGGCCATGAAATGATGTTCTCGGGGCATGAAGATGGTGCCTCCGAACGATGACGCCTTTGAATAATGATATGCAATATTGAGAAAGATCCTCCGGACACGCCATGTTGTTCTCGGCCTATGAAGATGGTGCCTCCGAACGATGACACCTTTGGACAGGTTGGCGATATTTCAGCCCATGAAATGCAGTAATATGATGCTGACAAGACAGAGCTTAGTCTTGCGAATTGAAGGGCAGAGCTTAGCCCGAAAGAAAAGCGAAGTAAATAGTGCTTGAGAGACAGCGCTTGGTCTCGATGAAAAAGTAAATTTGAGGCAGATCTTAGCCTCATGCAGGTAGGAAGGCAAAAAGGTAGCCTTATGTAAAGGGAAGGGAGAAAGGTAGACTTATGCAGATGGAGGTAGAGCTTAACCTCATTCAGATGGAGACAAAGCTTAGTCTCGGAAGGCAGAAAGGTAGCCTTATGCAAAGGGAAGGCAGAAAGGTAGCCTTGTGCAAGTGGAAGGCAGAAAAGTAGCCTTATGCAGATGGAGATAGGGCTTAGTCTCATGCAAACGGAAGGCAGAAAGGTAGCCTTATGCAGAGGAAGGCAGAAAGTTAGCCTTATGCAAGTGGAAGGCAGAAAAGTACCCTTATGCAGATGGAGATAGGGCTTAGTCTCATGCAAACGGAAGGCAGAAAGGTAGCCTTATGCAGAGGAAGGCAGAAAGTTAGCCTTATGCAAGTGGAAGGCAGAAAATTATCCTTATGCAAGGTTAAATAATAAATGACAGTAGAATTTCTTAGCTGGTAGTAAATTGCGGTATTGTGAGCATTGTGACTGTGGAGCATTGTTTGTTTGTGATGATGGCAAATGTCGGCAAGTGCGATGGATTTTGTAACTCTGAATAAGTTCGTTATTTGTGTGGACATTGAGCTTTAGCATTTGCAACTGTGTTGCGATTCGTGACTTTGTTGCGTCTTTTATTCTTTGTTCCTGCATCCAAAGGAAAATTGTGAGTTCTGTAAATGGGGGAGGTTGGTTCGCATCCCCGCTGGCTTTGCTGACTCGTACACTTGGCCTGATGATCCCGTTCATATCATCGGGGTAGCGTTTTCTAAACAAAGCTGTTTTCAAGAGTAAGTATGCATGATTTTGTAAAGATATAGTATAAACATATACTTTAAAATAGTTTAGATGAATCGACGACCGTGACACGGTTCAAGACATTGCAACCTCTCATGCTACAGAATTTTGAGGGTCCTCCTAAAAATTCTGCCCTAGTTTGATGGGTTGATGCTTCTGACTGTGCTCCTCAAAATTCTGCCCCAGTTTCCAATTGGGGGGGGGGGGTGAAATTTTTATTGAATCGTGACCGAACCCATAAGGATGCCTACGTATCCCCTCTTAAAAGGGAATCAGGTCAGGCGTAGTTCAATTACATCATTGAGAAAGCATAAAGATCATACATAATATCGTTTAACTGCATCTGCATTTATTGGCTTTGGCCAGACTTCTCCGTCCATTTCTGCAAGTATAAGTGCTCCTCCTGTCAGTACTCGGTGAACCATATACGGGCCTTGCCAGTTGGGAGAGAATTTCCCTTTGGTTTCATCTTGATGTGGAAAGATCTTCTTCAACACCAGTTGCCCTAGTGTGAACTGTCTAGGCTTGACTTTCTTATTGAAAGCTCAGGTCATTCTATTCTGGTAAAGTTGTCCGTGACATACTACATTCATCCTTTTTCTGTCTATGAGGGATAGTTGCTCATAACGGCTCTTTACCCATTCTATATCGCTGAGCTCAGCTTCTTGTATGATTCTTAGGGATGGAATTTCTACTTCAACAGGAATGACAACTTTTGTACCATAAACCAGCATATACGGGGTTGCCCCGGTTGACGTGCGGACTATGGTGCGGTATCCCAGTAACGTGAATGATAACTTCTTATGCCACTTATTGTGCTTTTCTATCATCTTCCTCAATATCTTCTTGATGTTCTTGTTGGCGGCTTCTATAGCTCCATTCATTTGAGGTCTGTAGGCTGTGAAATTCTTGTGTTTGATCTTGAAAGTCTTGCACATAGCTTTCATCATGTCACTGTTGAGATTGGAATCTTTGTCAGTGATGATTGACTCTGGAACTCTGAATCAGCAAACAATACCGTCGCGAACAAAGTATGTCACGACTTTCTTAGTCACTGCTTTGTAGGATGCTGCTTCGACCCATTTCGTGAAGTAATCAATTGCTACCAAGATGAACCTGTGTCCGTTAGAGGCGGTAGACTTGATTGGTCCAATGACGTCCATGCCCCAGGAGGCAAACGACCATGGTAAGCTTGTTGCATTGAGCTCATTTGGAGGTACCTTTATCATATTTGCATGTACCTGACATCAGTGGCATTTCGGGACATACTAGATGCAGTCCGTTTCCATGGTCATCCAGAAATAAACGGCCCTGAGTATCTTCTTAGCCAAAAAAAAAAACCATTCATATGTGGGCCACAAGTCCCATCGTGAATATCCTCAAGTAGCTTGGAGGCTTCTTTTGAGTCTAACACATCACAATAATCCCAGATCGGGAGTTCTCCTGTACAGGATTCCTCCACTGTGAAAGAAGTTGTTGGATAATCTCCGAAACGTGCGTTTCTGAGTGTGATTTGCAAGTTCTGGGTATTCTCCCTTTTCCAAGTACTCCTTGATATCATGGAACCAAGGTTTTCTATCTGCTTCTTCTTCAACATGGGCACAATATGCCGGCTGGCTATGGATCTTCATTGGAATAGGATCAATGAAAATCTTATATGGATGCTCTATCATAGATGACAGAGTGGCCAAGGCATCAGCGAACTCGTTCTGGACTCTGGGGACATGCCGAAATTCTATCTTCGTGAACCTCTTTCTCAGCTCCTGCACACGGTGCAGATACGACAGTATCTTGGAATTCTTAGTAGCCCATTCTCCTTGCACCTGGTGTATAAGAAGGTCTGAGTCACCAATTACTAGCAGCTCCTGGACGTTCATGTCAATGGACATGTTGAGCCCTAAGATGCAGGCTTCATATTCCGCCATATTGTTGGTGCAGGGGAATCTGAGTTTAGCAGATACCGAATAATGTTGACCAGTTTCCGATATAAGGACAGCTCCAATGCCGACTCCTTTGAAATTCGCTGCTCCATCGAAGAACATTCTCCAACTGTCATAGGATCCTGCAATGTTTTGTCCTATGAATGATACCTCTTCATCGGGAAAATATGTTTTCAGGGGTTCGTATTATCCATCCACAGGGTTCTCAGCAAGATGGTCCGCCAATGCTTGTCCCTTACCTATGGGTTCCAGGCTCGATATTTGAGGCCAGTAGCACCAAACTATCATTAATAATTATGTGTGACAAATACAATATTTTTATAATTTTGTGTGTTTGTTTTATAATTAAATTATTAATTATTTAATTGTACAAAGTAAGTATGTGTGTAAATAATAAGTAATCTCCAAGACTCAGATAAAAAGAGGTATTATCTTGAACAATTCAAACAAGCTATAGATAAGCCCTCTTCCTCTAGTGTCTTTTCAAATCATCCTCGAATTGCCAATACCTACAACATTACCGATATCCTCGGTAGATTCCCCTCCCAGAAACCTAAAGCAGTAACCACCCAGGATCTCCAAACCGAAATCGCATTTCTCAAAGAAGAAATCCGAGAAATTAAGGCTAAACAAGAACTAGATCGTCTTGTTCTACAACAACTCACTACCAAAACAGGAGAGCCCAAACCAACCGAAGCAAAATCTGTTGAAAAGGAAGTTTTTGTCAACCACCTCTCCAGAATTTCCATAAGAAAATGGCACATGAGAGTCATCCTAATTATCAATAAATCCTTTACCCTAGATATTATTTCCCTATTTGATACCGGTGCAGATCTCAATTGCATACAAGAAGGACTTATTCCAACCAAATTCTTTGAAAAAACCAAAGAAGGTCTTAGGGCTGCCAGCGGAGATAAACTAGGGATTAAATTCAAACTATCCAATGTCGAAGTTAGATCCTCAGTAGATAATTCTCCATTGTCAGTCTCAAATTCTTTTGTATTAGTAAAATATATTACTAATCCAGTTATATTAGGTACTCCCTTCATCGAGGAACTCATACCTTTTATGGTAACAAAACAAGGTATTATAATCGAACGGGTAGGAAGTAGAATCTTTCTTCCTTTTGATAGACCACCAATGGTAAAACTCTTGTCTACCATAAGCAGTAAACAAGCACAGATCAATTTTCTAACAGAAGAATTGGCTTTCCAAAGGATGCAACAGCAACTCCAAGATTCCTCTCTACAAGAGAAAATAAAGACTTTGGAAACCAAAATCGAAAGCGAACTTTGTGCTGATTTACCTACAGCCTTTTGGAATGGCAAGAAACACATTGTAAAGCTCCCTTACGAACCTGACTTTGATGAAAAAACCATCCCCACAAAGGCTCGTCCTATCCAGATGAATCATGAGCTAACAATTCACTGTCAAAAAGAAATCAATGACCTCCTTGAAAAACGCATCATTTCTCCAAGTAAATCTCCTTGGAACTGTGCTGCCTTTTATGTCAATAAAAATTCCGAGATTGAACGAGGTGTCCCTCGGTTAGTCATAAATTATAAACCTCTGAAAAAAGCACTTTGTTGGATTAGATATCCTATCCCAAACAAGAAGGATTTACTTCAGCGACTTTATGTTGCAACTATCTTTTCAAAATTTGATTTAAAATCAGGATTTTGGCAAATTCAAATAGATCCTAAGGATAGATATAAAACTGCTTTTACTGTACCATTTGGGCAATACGAATGGAATGTAATGCCATCTGGTTTAAAAAATGCCCCTTCAGAATTTCAAAGGATAATGAATGACATTTTTAATCCTTTCTCACAATTTATTATTGTTTATATTGATGATGTTCTAGTTTTTTCTACTAGTATAGATAAACATTTTAAACATCTAAGAGTTTTCTTTTACGTTATCAAGGAAAATGGTTTAGTTTTATCAAAAACTAAATACAGTCTTTACCAAATCAACATCCGCTTTCTTGGTCATAATATCGAGCAAGGAACTATTGTCCCAATTCAAAGATCAATACAATTTGCTGACAAATTTCCGGACCAAATCCTGGATAAAACCCAGCTCCAAAGATTTTTAGGCTGTGTTAATTACGTATCAGATTTTATCCCAAGTCTTAGCAGTTTGCTAAAACCTCTGCACGATAGGTTGAAAAAACCTCCACCTCCGTGGACTTCTGTCCACACCAATATTATCAAGGAAATCAAATTGAAAGTCAAGGACCTTCCTTGCCTATCTCTTCCTGACCCTTCTGCATTTAAAATAGTTGAAACTGATGCATCATATATTGGTTATGGTGGCATTTTAAAACAGAAAAGGGGTAACAAGGAACAAATTATTGCATTTGCATCAAAACATTGGAATAATTCCCAACAAAATTATCCTACAATTAAAAAAGAGATTTTAGCAATTGTTTTATGCATTTCTAAATTTCAAGCTGATTTGTTAAATCAAAAATTTTTGCTAAGAATTGATTGTAAAGCAGCGAAANCAGCTGATATCTGGTGTGGCAGGCCTCCGATCTCACATTTGCGATATCAGGCTTCGCATTTTCGATATCAGGCATTGCATTTGCGAAGTCCTGGGCCAACCCCATATCTCGCAAATGCGAGATTTTTGGTCGCAATTGTGAGCTGCCCATATGTCGCAAATGCGACAATTTCATCGCATTTGCGTTGATAGCCAAAATTCGAAGGTCGCATGCTTGCAAATGCGAGATCCGCAACCAGTTAAATCAGATTTTTTACGGGTTTTTCACTTCTTTTTCAATTCTCTCAAACCCTAAATCTCCAAAGGCGATTTTCCAAAGACCCTATCTTCTCCAAATCATTGGTAAGTGATCTCTAACTAATTCCTTTCATTCCTTAATAAATTTTAACAAGATTTCAACCAAAAATCTAGAGTTTTCATGGTAAAAATTGGGGTTTTTGGGTAGAACTTAGGAATTTCAAAATTTGGGGATTTGGACCTCGAATTGAGGTCGGATCCAAAACCAATTGTATATCCGGGTTTGGGGGAGATTGGGTAAACGGGTTTTGGTCCGAACCTCGAGTTTAGACCAAGCGGGCCCGAGGTCGAATTTTGTAGTTTGATAAAAAAACATAGGAAAGCCATAGTTTTTCAATAAAGTTGATTCCTTTAAGCTATAATTGATGACATTGAACCAATTGTGATTAGATTTGAGCGGATTAGAAGCAAATTCTAAAGGAAAAGTCGTGCTAGAGCAGTGATTTCCTGTGAGAATGAGGTGAGTGCTTGGTTTAACCTTGACTTGAGGGAATAGGAATCACCAACTTAAGTGCTATGTGAATTTGCATGTGTGTGGTGTATAGGTGAGGTGACGAGTATCTATGCACCAACAAATTACTTGTTGAACATGATCCTTTCCCTGTTTCCAATTTATTGATTCCTGGCTAAATTGTTTTATGATCATTGATGTCGACGTGTCTATTTGGTTTCGTTAGCTTGTTGTTAAGTATTGTTTCAAGTATTTTAGAAGTGTTGGATGTTCCCTTGGTTTTGCTGTGATACATAAAGATTGAGCTGGATGACAGTGTTACGATATTTATATATATTCCGGTTGGTTTCATTGTGAAATGATTATTGGTGAAGTTTATGAGTTATACAACTTTCTGTTTACAATTGTTGAGACAAAAATATTGTGAAAGTTTTTGACCTGAATTGTGAAAATTTTCATAAATAAAGTGACATGATAAGTCTGGTAGGAGCGGGTTGCATGCTGCAACAAGGAGTGATAAGGGTGGACATGTGGGATCAGATTGTACGCCGCAACATGAGAAATAAGGGTGATATATATAGGGAGGAGCAATAAAGTTGGACAGGTGGGAGCGAGTTGCACGCCGCAACAAGGAGCAATAAGGAAGGACACTTATGTTTTACCGATTTTTTGTAAACTCAAATATTTGAAAATTTACTGTTTTACTTTGCTATTTTTCATACTTTGCACTTACGGTTATTTTAAAGTCAAATTTGAAAATTTGGAAACTTATGTGAGAATTGGTTATAGCTGAGACCTGGAAAGGGTGACTAAGTTATTTTATTTGTTGTTACATATTATTGTTTTGTTTAGTTTAGAATTTCCTTTCTTGTTTTATTATATATTGTCACAGGTTATGTTATAATTGCCCCACCATAGCCTCGTCACTACTTCGTCAAGGTTAGGCTCGACACTTACTTAGTACATGGGGTCGGTTGTACTGATACTAGACTTTGTACTTTTTTGTGCAGATCCAGGTACCGGCCAGAGTTAGGAGATTTTAGTAGCTGTCATCATTATTCGGAGACACGAGGTAGATCTGCTGGCGTCCGCAGATTCCCGGAGTCTTATCTTTATTTTATAGACACTGTTTTATATCATTCAAAACAGAGATATATTCTTTCAGCCCATTATTTGTAGTATTTTTAGTAGTTTGTGAATTGTGACACCAAACCCTGGGATAGTCTTGTAGTTATATATTTAGTTTGTGGCTCGACTTATTTATTCGATTATTATTATTATTATTCATTGGAAAATAATATATTTAGTTTATTTTTATATTGTTCTGTTGTTAATAGGTAAATGTTAAGAGAAGATAACTAAACAAGTTCTAACATTGGCTTGCCTAGCAAGTGTGGTGTTAGGCGATATCACGATCTCGTGGGTTGGGAATTTGGGTCGTGACAAGTAGGTATCAGAGCACTAGGTTGCCTAGGTATCACAATTCACGAACTAGCTTAGTAGAGGCTGAAGGATCGGTATGGAGACGTACATATTTATCTCTCAGAGCTATGAAGTTAGGAAACAAACTCCATTTTTATTTCTATTCTATCGTGGGATTATTGTTATCTCAAATACTGATTGGACTCTTCTATTCTCTCGAAGATGGTGAGAACACATGCATCCTCTTCCGATGACCAATTGTTGAATCAAGTCACTTCATAGTTTTGAAGATTGACAAATGCCAACCCAGTTGAACCAGGTCCATCAGGGCAAACATAGTCAAACAGACCCATTGGCACAAGAAGCGTCCATACATATGAGATAAACATTATATGTGAAATACGAGGTTATCTCCTAAAGCGAAAAGGTTGCAAATTGATAAGAAGAAGGAGTTCGATTTCAGGTAGGGCAGAATCAAGATCAAGGAAGTTGAGATCAACACAAACTCTTCCACCAAGGAAGAGTTGCATTAGAACTGAAAAACAACTTCTCAACTACTGGAAAATGTTGAAGCATTCCTGCTGAAGAATAATCGCATAAACACAGAAGTGAAACAAGAACTGAAAGCAAAATTACCAAAGCAATTTTGCAAAGAAGAATCCTTGTGCGACACAAAAGCTACGTGAACCAGCTAGAAGAACCTGTTCCATCTGTTTGTCTTTTTGAGTCTAGTTTGTTGTAGTAGGTTATAACATATTGTATCTTTCAGCTTTATCTAGAAGCAATTGTAATAGGTACACATTGTTCAAGTTAGAGTTAACTTGAAGCTTGTCGAAATTAGCTAGAGGCTAGTTTGCTACAAAGGGATTAGAGTTAGTCCTTAGGTTTACAAAAGAGTTTATTTTGTAAATACTGTTTGGCTCAGAGTTGTAGTGAAGAGTTTTGGAAAGTCCTACTGAGTAGTAGGTCGTGGTTTTTTCACCTTTTGAGCCAGGTGTTTTCCACGTAAAAATCTCTGTGTTCTTTACTTTTCTGCATTAATTATTCCGCAACAGTACGAGTTGGAAGACATAGAAGAACCAGGTTCTTCTATAGAGACTGCACTCGAAAATTGGACACCACACAAATCACCCCCCCCC
>ML276972.1:110849-141059 GCA_005239495.1 Nicotiana undulata
AATCAGCTTAACAAATTAGTCTCTAAGGACTTAGTGGTAGGGATTCCTAACATTAAGTTTAAAGAAGATAAAGTTTGTGAGGCATGTGCAAGTGGGAAGCAGGTAAGATCCTCATTCAAAAGCAAGAAAATGGTCAGTACCACCGGGACGTTGGAACTGGTTCATATGGACTTATGTGGTCCTATGAGAACTCTGAGCAGAGGTGGTAAGAAATATGTAATGGTGCTAGTTGATGATTACTCAAGGTTCACTTGGACCTTATTTCTGACATCTAAAGATGAAGCATTTGATATGTTCAATTCATTTTTTAGAAAAACTCAAAAACAGTTAGGAAATCAACTAGCATTAATAAGATCTGATCATGGTACTGAATTTGAGAATACAAAGTTTGCTGAGTTCTGTGATGAACATGGTATAAATCAAAACTTTTCTGCCCTTAGAACCCCACATCAAAATGCGGTTGTTGAAAGAAAGAACATAACTCTTGAAGACATGGCTAGAACCATGCTTCTTTCTAGCAAACTACCCCACAGCTTCTGGGCAGAAGCAATAAACACTGCATGCTACATAATAAATAGATGCATGACCAGGCCACTGGTAGAGAAAACTCCTTATGAATTATTTAAAGGGAGAAAGCTCAACATATCCCACCTTAGGGCATTCAGATGCAAGTGCTTTGTGCACAACAATGGCAAAGATTCCCTAGGTAAATTTGATCCCAGAAGTGATGATGGAGTATTCTTGGGATATTCATCACATAGAAAAGCTTATAAAGTATATAACAAAAGAACTATGTGTGTAGAAGAGAGTGTGCATGTTGTTTTTGATGAAACTAACACTCTTTCTGAGAGACAGGAACCAGAAGATGAGGAGCTTGGACTGGTCAGAAGCGGTGAACAACTTGAAGAAAATATGGAAGATGGAACAGGTGATGGACGAGGTCCAACTATCCCAAGAAACATGACAAGGGGAACTCAACAGCAAATCACTCTGGATCTTGGCCCTGATCCTGCTCCACAACAACAAGGCACCATGAGATCATCTAGAAGTGAACAATTGGTTCTCAAACCACACAGATATCAAAACTCTCATCCTCTTGAGAACATCATAATAGATTTGACATCCGGAATCAAAACAAGATCCTCCTTGAAAAATCTGTGTGCGTTTGATGCCTTTCTATCTTTGATCGAACCAAAGAACATTGCTGAAGCCTTACAAGATGCTGACTGGGTAAATACCATGCAAGAAGAGTTGAATCAATTTGAAAGAAGTCAAATATGGCACTTGGTACCTAGACCACTAGACATATCAGTGATTGGCACAAAGTGGGTCTTCAGGAACAAACTCGATGAGGATGGAAATGTTATAAGAAACAAGGCCAGACTGGTTGTCCAAAAATATAGTCAAGAAGAGGGAATTGACTATGATGAGACCTTTTCTCCTGTGGCAAGACTGGAGGCAATCAGAATTCTTATAGCATTTGCAGCACACATGGAATTCACTCTCCATCAGATGGATGTAAAGAGTGCTTTCCTCAATGGCTATCTAAAGGAAGAAGTATTTGTCAAACAGCCTCCAGGTTTTGAAATCAAGGATACACCCGACCATGTATACAAAATTGACAAGGCCTTGTATGGACTCAAACAAATACCAAGAGCATAGTATGAGCGACTATCAAAATTCCTGCTAGAACATGGATACAAACGAGGTAAAATTGATAGTACCTTGTTCTTAAAGGAAAAAGGTAAGGATCTCCTGGTTGTGCAAATATATGTGGATGATATCATATTTGGGGCAACCTCTGAAAAATTGAGTAAGGAATTTGCTAAACTTATGGGGAGTGAGTTTGAGATGAGTATGATGGGTGAGCTAAACTTCTTTTTAGGCTTACAAATCAAGCAAAACTCAAATGGAACAATGATCCATCAACAAAAATATGTGAAGGAATTGCTCAAAAGATTTAAAATGGAAGACTCAAAAGAAATTGACACCCCCATAGCCACAACTACAAAATTAGATGTGGATGAACCTGGTTCATCCGTTGATCAAAAGCTATACAGAGGGATGATTGGGTCTTTATTATATCTCACTGCCAGCAGACCTGATATTGTGTTCAGTGTAGGACTGTGTGCTAGGTTTCAAGCAAATCCAAATGAGTACCATCTAACTGCAGTGAAGAGAATTCTGAGATATCTGAAGGGCACTACTGATTTATGTCTTTGGTATCCTAAAGGTAGTAATTTCGATCTTGTAGGATATGCTGATGCAGATTATGCAGGTTTCCTGGTTGACAGGAAAAGTACCTCAGGCATGGATCACTTTTTGGGCTCTTGCCTTGTGTCTTGGGCCACCAAGAAACAAAACTCAGTAGCCTTGTCTACTGCTGAGGCTGAATATGTGGTTGGAGCCTCATATTGTGCTCAGTTGCTATGGATCAAGCAACAACTCATGGATTTTGGTATATAGGTTGGATGCATTCCTATTTTCTGTGACAACACTAGTGCAATTAGCATGACCAAGAACCCGGTTCATCATAAGAGAACCAAGCACATAGATGTCAGACACCATTTCCTAAGAGATAAGTATGAAAAAGGAATGATCTCAATTGAATTCTGTGCTACTGACAAACAAATTGCAGATATCTTCACTAAGGCACTAAGTAGGGAGCATTTTGAGAGAAACATGCTAGAATTAGGGATGATTAAGATCACCTAATTAAAAAAAACATAAATGAATTTTAAATTTAGCTAGAAACACTAAAAATAGGTAACTAACCAGACTAATCAATGCTCAGTATCATGACTTTACTGCCATACTCTCTTGGCATGTATTAATATGATTCCTTAGATACTAATGATGTTTTTCTATCTTTGTAAATTGAGGCAAATTAAAGACTATAACACGATGAACATGGTTCATCGCTGCTGGTTCATCTGACTGACAAGGTACATGCTCATCACCATACACTTATTGAAATAATTATTTTCACACATGAGCAGGACTCTATCTATATTCAGTTCATTTCAAATTCTTAGTACTTATCCCAAAATGAACCAGTTTCAAAGAATCCTATCGAACCTTAATTAGCCTAGATTTAGGGAGTCGTAACCGTCTAATCACTGACACTTCTGCAGCGATTAGACTCCCACTTGACCAAGAATTATGCCCGTTGTACAATTAACAACCACATCTTGAAAAGGCCATCATTACCTCCCCTCTTCAAAAGCTTAACCGTCGAACCAAGTTCATTATTCCTCTCATATCCAAGTGATCAACATTCTTCTTTATCCAAATCTTCATAACAATGTCTTCTTCACCACCCCCTACTTCATCTTCATCAACCACCTCTAAACCCACTCCTTCACCCAAATCAGTCCCAACCGTGTCACCTAGCCCCTCTCCAGCCCCCAGAAAACATAGAGTAAAAGTGTTGGCCAGGAAAACAGTTGCCTCTGCTGCTCGTGCCAAATATTTAAATGAGATACTTCAAGCTAGCAAGGTCCAAGATTCTTAATCTTCTAGTGAGTCCTTCAAATCTGCAAATGAGGATGACGCACTGGGTTCATCTGACACTGAAAAGGGAAATCTTGAAGTTGGGTCTGCAACTGAAATGGTTGAAAATAGGTTTATCTTGATTGGGTCAATAGTGGATGTAGAGGTACCGGATAAGCAGAGAAAAATTGGGGAAAATATATACATTAAGAGAGAGGGAGAAGGGTGTTCAGAAAGGGGATCTGGGAAGGAAGGTGCCACTCTGGCTATTTGTGGCCCCGTACCTGTGATTGGTGAGGAAGAAGTAAAAGCTTTAGGGGGAAGAAATTTTGGGAAGAAGCAGCAGGTCTGGATAGCCTACAACAAGCAGTAAATGAACCTGGTTCATCTATTGAGGAAACGTTGGCCGAGATGCTGAAAAAGTTGGGGGAGTCCTACAATCCCAAAAAGAAGAGAACTCCAAAATTCAAGAAAACTATTATCCCGATTCCAACCAAGAAGAGGAAAGCTTCATCATCTGCTGATGCTCCTGGCCCAAAGAGTCGTGCTACTAGAAGCACTATTAGGAAAGGAGAAGAAGAACTAGAAAAAGCTCTGAGAGAGAGCAAGAAGAAGTCTGCCAAGGGAAAGGCAAGGGTTAGAGAGCCTATTAAGGCAGTTCATGTTGATGACGATGAGATGGACCTGGTCCATCAGGAGGAGAAACCAGCACCAGTTGAGGTTGAGACACCAAAACCCAAGAAAGCTAACGCTTCTTCTAAGAAGTCAGCATCTGTGTCTGCCACACCCTCAACTATTGCAAAGAGGATCAGGTCTGAGTCAAAGAAAGTAAGGATTGTTGATGATGAGGAATGGAGTGGAGAGGAAGAGGAAGCCTCTGGTGGGGAGACTGACAAACTCACAATGTTTGGAAAGTGTACTATCTTGAAAGGGAAGCTGTTTCGATACCTTGAGGAGTCAGGGATGATTTTCTTGATGGATACCTTGGATGTGCAAGGGTGGAAGGACATGGTTCTTCATATTGAGGGAAGGCTGGATAGGAATGAGTTGGTTGAATTTATGGCCAACGCATTTGTCAAAGATGGTAGAGTATACTCCAAGGTTAAGGGAGTTGAGATTTCTTTAGAAGCAAAGGAGTTAGGGGAAATACTGAATATCCCTTCTGAGGGTTATGATGATTACACAAGGAAAATGTGGCCTAATCTGGATGATCTGCCCTCAGCTCTTCAAATCACCAGGTCTTTCTGTGAGAATGAGCAAGAACCAAAGCCCAGGGCAGTGTTTAAGAGTTAGATGAGGCCTCAGCACAATATGTTCTTTGAGTTTGTGATAAAATTTCTTCTGCCTAGGCAAAAGCGAAGGCACATTGCCAGCTACATGGACCTCACACTTATGGAATGCTTGTACAGGGGTAAAAAGATCAATTGGCATGCCTTCATCATCCAGCTCTTGGATAGGGTTGTGAATGGAGCCAAGGCACATGCTATACCTTGTGGGTTTATCCTGACTGCTATGATGGCTCACTTCAAGGTTCCGGTGAAGAATGCTGAAATGGCTACTACTAAGGACTACTTTGGGAAGAATACGTTGCTGACCTATGACTACATTGTAAATGTTCCTTGAGGATGAACCTGGTTCATCTAGGAAATTGCCTATTAATAGCAAGGTCAGGACGCTGGTGCAGGAAGGTGAGATCAAGGATGCGGAGATCCTTCGTTTGAAATCTCGCCTTATTGAGGTTGAAGCTGAGCGGGATGCTCTCAGAGCTCAATTAGCCAAAGAAAAGGAGAAGAATGAGGGTGTTCTTAATCAAATGCTCTCCCTTCTTCAAGACAAGACCACAACCTCTGCCCCTTCTCAGCCTTAGGAGTCCAGTGCCTCCAAAAACCCCTCTATGACCCAGTTGGAAATTGTCTTATCTTGTTCTGTTTTTATTTTCTTTTTTGCTCATGGTTGCGACTGTTTTTAACTCTTTTAGTGTATGGTGCTTGATCAGTTATCCAATCAATGAATTTTTCTTTTTGGTTATTGATTCTTTCTCAGTTTCTAATATAGCTTACATTTTGTGATGACCCGAAAGGTCATCCCGTGTAATTTTAGCTAAGTCTCTGTTCCGAGTCCATGAAAGTCTTCTTTTATCTCACCTTGATGTGAGAGTGCAGCCCGGACGCATATCCGAAAAGCCTTATGTGAAAAGATTGATAAAATAATGCATTTGTAATAATTATTTGAATATAGTTGACTTTGGTCAACATTTTGGTAAACGGACCCCGACCCGTGATTTGACGGTCCCGGAGGGTCCGTAGGAAAATATGAGACTTGGACGTATGCCTGGAATCGGATTCCGAGGTCCAAGCTCGAGAAATGAATTTTTAAAGAAATTTGTTTCCTGAAAATTATGAAGGCTTTTGAAAAATGAAATTTGATGGAAATCTGTGTATTTGGGGCCCGTATTATGGTTCTGGATCTCGGAACAAGTCTAATGTGTTTAATATGAATGATCTGTGGAATTTGGTGAGAAACGGATTAGATTTTGACGTGATTCGAACTAAAAGTGGAAAAATGTGAAGTTTGAGAAGTGTTGAGAAATTTTATATAATTTGAGGTATAATTCGATGTTTAAGATAGTGATTCGATGTTTTGATTACTTGAATAAATCCGTAAAATGTTTCCGAGGTTGTGTGCACTTTTGGTTTGAGGTTCCGAGGGCTCGGGAAAGTTTCGGGTAGGTTCCGGGATGCATTAGGCTTAAAATCACTGACCGTTGCAGGTAGAGGGAGTCAGATCTCTGAACCTGTAAGCGCGGCCGCAGCCGCCCTAGCGCGGTCCGCAGTGGTTCCTCCGCGGCCGCGGTCGCCTTAGCGCGTTCCGCAGTGGAAGAACTTCAGAGAACCAGTAGAAGGACTTCGCGGCCGCGGTCGCTCGAGCGCGGTCCGCGGTGGAGGCCTGGGAGGGGGTGTCTATATAAACGGGATTTTTTAGCTATTTTCTATTTTTCAAAACCCTAAAAACATAAGAGGCGATTTTCTGAAGACTCTTTCTTCTCCAAAACAATTGTAAGTGATTTCTAACTAGTTTCCTTCATTCCTTAACATCTTTCTACAAGATTTTATCTTAGAATCTAGGGATTTTCATGGGAAAATTGGGAATTTTGGGTAAAACCTAAGAACATTGAAATTTTGGGAATTTAGACCTCAATTGGGGTCGGATTCCAAAACCAATCATACACCCGGGATCGGGGGTGAATGGGTAATCGGGTTTTGGTCCAAACTTCGGATTCAGACCAAGCGGGCCCGGGGTCAATTTTTGAATTTTGGGGAAAACTTTAGAAAACTCTTTTCCATGCATTAGAATTCATTCATTTAGAATTTATTGATATAATTAAGTAACTTGTGATTAGATACGAGCGAGTTGGTGGTGGAACCAAGGGGTAAGGCAGTAGTTGAGGCTTGAATTAGGTTCGTGGCATCGAGGTAAGTGTTTGGCCTAACTTTAGCTTGAGGGAATAAGACTCCCCACTTGGTTGATACGTTGATTGCATGGGTGTGGTGATGAGTATCTATGCACCACCGAAATTATTGTTAAGCATGAAACCCTTTCCCGTTCCCTACTTATTTGATCATTGTCCTAACTGTTAGATGGTTACTACTGTTTCAATGACTAATTGGCCTTGGTAAATTGTTATTGGTTATTGTTATGCCTATTTGTAAGAGTATTGGTTGTTTGAGCCGGTCTCCCTTGTGATATGAATATGGTTGAGAGGTTGGTATTGTTTTATGGAATGATGTATATCTTTTGATATTCTTGTTGGTTTCTTGGTTGAGAGGATTATTGACGAAGTCACGAGGAACATGCAGTTTATTGTTTATATATTATTGAAACAAAGGTATTGTGAAAGGCTTGGCCTGAATCGTGAAAGTTTGAAATAAATACATAAATATATATGACTGTGATAAGGGTGGACAAAGAGAAATAAATATATATGACTGTGATAAGGGTGGACATGAGAAATAAATATATATGACTATGATAATGGTGGACAGGAGAAATAAATATAAATGACTGTGATAAGGGTGGACAGGAGAAATAAATAAATATGACTGTGATAAGGGTGGACATGAGAAATAAATATATATGACTATGATAATGGTGGACAGGAGAAATAAATATAAATGACTGTGATAAGGGTGGACAGGAGAAATAAATAAATATGACTGTGATAAGGGTGGACAGGGAACATATAAATATATGACAGTGATAAGGGAAGATATTTTCATTATTATTGTTCTGATTTTGCAAAGAAAATGGAAATAAAGGTTTGAAAAGTTAAAATGGTTATTTTACTACTCTTTAAATATTTTAGTACTATTGTGATTCAAAGTTAAAGTATGGAACTCTGAAGAGATATTGGAGAATATGTTATAGTTGGGTTATTTTATTTTATTCGTTTGCAACACATAATTATCTATTTGTCAGATTTATTTCTTGCTTATTATGTACCGTTGTTAAAGATTTTATTGTTGAAGCCCGACTTAGCCTCGTCACTACTTCGCCGAGGTTAGGCTCGGCACTTACTCAATACATGGGGTCGGTTGTACTGATACTACACTCTGTGCACTTTTTGCACAGATCCAGGTGCCATTCAGCATTAGAGGATTCTAGGTCGACCATCTGATTTCGTTGGAGACACGAGGTATTGATTTTTGTATTGATGTGGCTTCGGGAACTCAGCCCATTTCCATTCCTCCATACTGTATGGCCCCACCAGAATTGAAAGAGTTAAAAGAACAGTTACAAGGTTTGCTAGATAAGGGTTTCATAAGACCCAGTGTCTCGCCTTGTTGTGCACCGGTTTTGTTTGTAAAGAAAAAGGATGGGTCAATGAGAATGTGCATAAACTACAGGCAGCTGAATAAAGTTACCATCAAGAATAAATACCCATTGTCAAGGATTGATGACCTATTTGATCAGCTACAGGGTGCTATGGTGTTTTCAAAAATTGATTTGAGGTTAGGCTACCATCAGCTGAAGATTAAGGCGTCCGATATCCCTAAGATATCCTTTCGTACGAGGTATGGGCACTATGAATTTTTGGTTATGTCCTTTGGGCTGACTAATGCACCAGCGGCCTTTATGGACTTAATGAATCGGGTTTTCAAGCCACGTATGGACTCCTTTGTGATCGTGTACATTGCTGACATTCTTATATACTCCCGCAGTCGGGAAGAGAATGAGCAGCACCTCCGTATAGCACTCCAGACTTTGAGGGATAATCAGTTGTATGCCAAGTTTTCTAAATGTGAGTTCTGGTTAGATTTAGTAGCCTTTTTGTGTCATATCGTATCAGCTGAGGGTATTGAGGTTGATCCTAAGAAAGTAGAGGCAGTCAAGAACTGGCCTAGACCCACCACAGCCACAGAGATTAGGCGTTTCTTGGGTTTGGTCGGTTACTACCATCGTTTTGTGGAGGGGTTTTCACCCACAGCAGCCCCAATGACTAAGTTGACTCAGAAAGGTGCCCTATTTAAATGGTCAGATGAGTGCGAGGCGAGCTTTCAGAAGCTCAAGACAGCCTTGACTTCAGCACCGGTGTTGGTGTTACCATCAGATTCAGGTTCTTTCACGGTGTATTGTGATGCTTCTAGAGTTGGCCTTGGAGCAGTGTTGATGCAGGACGGCAGGGTGATTGCGTATGCATCTCGTCAGTTGAAAGTCCATGAAAAGAATTACCATGTTCATGATTTAGAGTTGGCAGCTATTGAGCATGCTTTGAAAATTTGGAGGCATTATCTTTATGGTGTGCCGTGTGAGATTTTTTCTGACCATCGCAACCTACAGTACTTATTCAAGTACAAAGATCTAAATTTGAGGCAGCGGAGGTGGTTAGAGTTGTTAAAATATTATGATGTCACTATATTGTATCACCCGGGGAAGGCCAATGTGGTGGCCGATGCATTGAGTAGAAGGGCAGTGAGTATGGGCGGTCTTGCGTATATCCAAGTCGGCGAGAGACCGATGGCTTCAAACATTCAGACCTTGGCTAATCAGTTCGTGAGATTGGACATTTCTCCCAACAGTGTGCTAGCTTGTACTGTCGCTCGGTCTTCGCTAGTTAATCGTATCCGAGAACGGTAGGATGATGATTCACATTTGGCAGTCCTTAGAGACAAGGTTCGGCACGGTGATGCCAAGCAGGTTACAGTTAGAGATAATGTAATTTTGAGGATGCAGGGTAGGCTGTGTGTGCCTAATGTTGATGGCCTCCGTGAGTTGATCCTTGAGGAGGCTCACAATTCCAAGTACTCTATTCACCCAAGTGCGGCGAAAATGTACCAAGATTTGAAACAACATTATTGGTAGAGAAGGATGAAAAAAGACATTGTGGCTTACGTGGCTCGTTGCTTAAATTGTCAGCAGGTAAAATATGAACATTAAAGACCTGGTGGTTTGCTTCAGCATATAAAGATTCCTGAGTGGAAGTGGGAGCGTATCACTATGGACTTCTTTGTTGGGCTCCCACGGACTCAGAGGAAATTCGATGCGGTTTGGCTTATTGTAGATAGGCTGACTAACTCAGCACACTTCATCCCAGTGGCTAGTACTTATACTTCAGAGCGGTTGGCTGAGTTGTATATTCGAGAAATAGTCTAGTTGCACGGTGTGGCGGTGTCTATCATATCAGATCGAGGTCCTCAATTCACCTCGCACTTCTGAAGAGCATTGCATAGTGAGTTGGGTACCCAGATAGATCTCAGCACAGCATTTCACCCTCAGACTGACGGGCAGTCCGAGCGTACCATTCACATATTGGAGGACATGCTCCGTGCTTGCGTTATTGAATTTGGAGGTGCATGGGATTGGTTCTTGCCGTTAAAGGAGATTTCTTATAATAATAGTTATCAGTCGAGCATTCAGATGGCTCCTTATGAATCATTATATGGTAGGCGGTGCAGTTCGCCAGTTAGATGGTTTGAGCCAGGAGAGGCTCGATTGTTGGGTACAGACTTAGTTCAGGAGGCCTTAGACAAGGTCAAGATCATTCAGGAGAGACTTCGTGCAGCTCAGTCTAGGCAAAAGACTTATGTCGATCGTAAGGTTCGTGATGTAGCATTTATGGTTGGAGAGAGAGAGTATTGCTTCGTGTGTCGCCCATGAAGGGTGTTATGAGATTTGGGAAGAAGGGTAAGTTGAGCCCTAGGTATATTAGGTCGTTTGAGATTCTTGATAAGGTGAGGGAGGTAGCTTATAGACTTGCATTACCTCCAGGGTTATCCTCAGTTCATCCGGTGTTCCATGTGTCCATGCTCCGGAAATATCATGGTGACCCGTCCCACGTGTTAGATTTCAGCTCTGTCCAGTTGGACAAACACTTGACTTATGAGGAGGAGCCGATAGCTATTTTGGACCGGCAGGATCGCCAGTTGAGATCGAAGAGTTATCCTTCGGTTCGTGTTTAGTGGAGAGGTCAGCCTGTTGAGGAAGCGACTTTGGAGTCCGAGTCCGATATGCAGAGTCGATATCCCCATCTTTTTCCCCGATCCAGGTATCTCTCTATGTCCGTTCGAGGACGAATGTTTGTTTTAGAGGTGGAGATTGTGATGACCCGAAAGATCATCCCGTGTAATTTTAGCTAAGACTGTGTTCCGAGGCCATGAAAGTCTCCTTTTATCTCACCTTGATGTGCGAGCCCAGCCCGGGCGCGTATCCGGAAAGCCTTTATGTGAAAAGATTGATAAAATAATGCATTTGTAATAATTATTTGAATAGAGTTGACTTTGGTCAACATTTTGGGTAAACGGACCCAGACCCGTGATTTGACGATCCCGGAGGATCAGTAGGAAGATATGAGACTTGGACGTATGCCCGAAATTGGATTCCGAGGTCCCAAATTTGATAAACGAATTTTTAAAGAAAATTTTTTTCTGAAAAATATGAAGGCTTTTGAAAAATGAAATTTGATGAAAATCTTGTATTTGGGGCCCGTATTATGGTTCCGGAGCCCGAAACAAGTCCAATGTGTTTAATAAGAATGATTTGTGGAATATGGTGAGAAACGGATTAGATTTTGACGTGATTCGAACTAAAAGTGGAAAAATGTGAAGTTTGAGAATTTTTATATAATTTGAGGTATAATTCGATGTTTAAGATAGTGATTCGATGTTTTAATTACTTGAATAAATCCGTAATATGTTTCTAACATTGTGTGCACTTTTGGTTTGAGGTTCCGAGGGCTCGGGAAAGTTTCGGGTAGGTTCCGGGATGCATTAGGCTTAAAATCACTGACCGTTGCAGGTTGAGGGAGTCAGGTCTCTGAACCTGTAAGCGCGGCCGCGGCCGCCCTAGCGCGGTCCGCGGTGGTTCCTCGGCGGCCACGGTCGCCTTAGCGCGTTCCGCAGTGGAAAAACTTCAGAGAACCAGTAGAAGGCCTTCGCGGCCGCGGTCGCTCGAGCGCGGTCCGCGGTGGAGGCCTGGGAGGGGGTGTCTATATAAATGGGATTTTTTAGCTATTTTCTATTTTTCAAAACCCTAAAAACATAAGAGGCGATTTTCTAAAGACTCTTTCTTCTCCAAAACAATTGTAAGTGATTTCTAACTAGTTTCCTTCATTCCTTAACATCTTTCTACAAGATTTTATCTTAGAATCTAGGGATTTTCATGGGAAAATTGGGAATTTTGGGTAAAACCTAAGAACATTGAAATTTTGGGAATTTAGACCTCAATTGGGGTCGGATTCCAAAACCAATCATACACCCGGGATCGGGGGTGAATGGGTAATCGGGTTTTGGTCCGAACTTCGGATTCGGACCAAGCGGGCCTAGGGTCAATTTTTGAATTTTAGGGAAAACTTTAGAAAACTCTTTTCCATGCATTAGAATTCATTCATTTAGCATTTATTGATATAATTAAGTAACTTGTGATTAGATACGAGCGAGTTGGTGGTGGAACCAAGGGGTAAAGCAGTATTTGAGGCTTGAATTGGGTTCGTGGCATCGAGGTAAGTGTTTGGCCTAACTTTAGCTTGAGAGAATACGACTCCCCACTTGGTTGCTACGTGGATTGCATGGGTGTGATAAGGATGGACAGGAGAAATAAATATATATGTATGTGATAAGGGTGGACAGGAGAAATAAATATAAATTACTGTGATACGGGTGGACAGGGGAAATAAATATATATGACTGTGATAAGGGTGGACAGGGAAAATATAAATATATGACAGTGATAAGGGAAGATATTTACATTATAATTGTTCTGATTTTGCAAAGAAAATGGAAATAAAGGTTTGAAAAGTTGAAATGGTTATTTTACTACTCTTTAAATATTTTAGTACTATTGTGATTCAAAGTTAAAGTATGGAACTCTGAAGAGATGTTGGAGAATTGGTTATAGCTGAGTTATTTTATTTTATTCGTTTGCAACACATAATTATCTATTTGTCAGATTTCTTTCTTGCTTATTATGTACCGTTGTTAAAGATTATATTGTTGAAGCCCGACTTAGACTCGTCACTACTTCGCCGAGGTTAGGCTCGGCACTTACTCAATACATGGGGTCGGTTGTACTGATACTACATTCTGTGCTCTTTTTGCACAGATCCAGGTGCCATTCAGCAGTAGAGGATTCTAGGCCGACCACCTGATTTCGTTGGAGACACGAGGTACATCTGCTGGCGTTCGCAGATATCTGAGAGTCTTCTTCTACATTTATATATATTGTTTCACATTACTTCGATTAGTTACACTACTTCTTTCAGACATTATTTGCAGTATTCTTAGTCGTTTGTGGATTGTGAAACCAGGCCCTGGGTAGTCATAAAGTTAATTGCATAAGTGTTCGTAATTCATTTCATCTAGTGGATTATTATTTTTATTCGGTTTTGAGATCGTTGGGAGTCATGATAATTTAGACTGTTTTTAAATCAAGTTATTTATGCTTAAGTACTATAACCATGGAAAATTGTAAAACGGATTCTAACATTGGCTTACCTAGCAAGTGTGGTGTTAGGCGCCATCACGATCCCTAAGGTTGGGAATTTGGGTCGTGGCAAGTTGGTATCAGAGCCCTAGGTTTACTTAGGTCTCAAAATCCACGAACAAGCTTAGTAGAGTCTGAAGGATCGGTACAGAGACGTCTGTACTTATCCCTCATAGGCTATTGAGGTAGGAAACAACTCCATCTTATTTCTATTCCATCGTGCGGTTCTTGCATCTCAAATACTGATTCGAATTCTTCTATTCTCTCGCAGATGGCGAGAACACGTGCCTCATCTTCCGCTGACCAGAATTCCGGACCTCCAGCAGCAGCAGCTCCAACTAGGGGCAAAGGCTGAGGTAGGGGCAGGACTCAGCCCGTTTCTTAGGCAGCATCCACAGCTGCGGGACCCCATATTGAGATTGATGAGGGGGTTCCGGCGCAGACTGTTCCAGTCGGGCCAGCTCAGGTTCCCGAGGGGTTTATTGCTACCCCAGTTCTTTAGGATGCTTTGGTCCGTTTAGTGGGCCTTATGGAGAGTGTGGCCCAGACTGGTACCTTTCCTGCTGCAGCAGCCGTATCTCAGGCGGGAGGAGGAGTCCCGACTCCTACTACTCATAGTCCAGTTCAGACTACTCCTCAAGTTTAGACTCCAGTAATCAATACCGTTGGGTTAATTAAGCCGGTTGCAGCAGTACCGCCCGCTAATGGGGCACCCATGTCATCAGATGCTTTGTGGAGAATTGACAGGTTCATCAAGCTATTTCCTGTCCATTTTAGTGGTTGACTAATATGGGTATTCTGGAGACCAATAGGGTCGACTTTGCAGCTTTTCAGATGTCTGGTTCCGCCAAGAAATGGTGGAGAGATTAATTTTTGACTAAGACAGCGGGATCACCTGCTCCGACTTGGGATTAGTTTTCTCATCTATTTTTGGAGAAGTTCTTACCTGTCACTGCTCGATAGGATAAGCATCGTCAGTTTGAGCGACTACAGTAGGGCAGTATGACTGTGACTCAGTACGAGACTCGTTTTGTGGATCTGGCTAGACATGCTATTCTTATATTTCCCACAAAGTGGGAGAGGGTTAGAAAGTTTATTAATGGCCTTGCTCAGCCCATCAGGTTGCAGATGGCCAAGGAAACAGGGTCCGAGATTTCACTTCAGGATGCAGCTAACATAGCTAGGAGGGTTGAGTCAGTTCTTGGGATGGGAGGTCAGGGGTCAGATAAGAGACCTCGCCATTCCGGTGTTTTCAGTGGTGCCTCATCTGGAGGTGGGACTTCATTTAGCAGAGGCCATTCATTCAGGCCATTCCATTCAGCACTACAGGTTTCACATGGTAATTCTGGGGGTCTTGGTTCTTATGTACCTCCTTCTGCTCAGCCAGTCTACAGTGCTCCTTCAGCTCCTATTAGAGCACCTCCTCTGCAGAATATTCATCGTGGTCAGCCGATTCGTTCGGGTCAGCATACTTGTCAGGAGGGATGTTTCGAGTGTGGTGAATTTGGGCATGTTCGGAGGACTTGTCCGAAATATACAGGCAATCAGGTTCAGCATCATGGTCCTCGTGCCATAGTTCCGGCACCAGCTGCAGTACCACCTGCTCAGCCCGCAAGGGATAGAGGTCAGGCAGTCAGGGGTAGAGGCCAGAATGTTAGAGGGGGGGCATATAGCTAGAGGTGGAGGTCCTCCCAGAGATGTGGTTCAGGGTGGTGGGGCTCAGCCCCAGCTATATGTTTTTCCAGCTAGGCCTGAGGTAGAATCCTCCGACGCTGTTATTACAAGTATCATCTCAGTTTGTGATAGAGCTGCTTCCGTTTTGTTTGATCCGGGGTCTAATTATTCGTATGTTTCCTCCTAGTTTGCCTCATATTTGAATGTGCCTCGTGATCCCTTGAGTGTTCCTGTTTATGTGTCTACACCAGTGGGGGATGCTATTGTGGTAGATCGAGTATATCGTTCGTGCGTAGTAGTCATTAAGAGTCTTGAAACTAGTGTTGATCTTCTACTTCTAAACATGGTTGACTTAGATATTATATTGGGCATGGATGGGTTGTCTCCCTATTATGCCATTTTAGACTGTCATGCCAAGACAGTTACTTTAGCCCTACCGGGATTGCCTCGATTAGAATGGAAAGGGATTCCTAGTCATTCTCCCAGCTGAGTAATTTCATATGCCAAGGCTCTTCGCATGGTGGGGGAAGGGTACATGGTTTATTTGGCTCATATTCGTGATTTCGATGCTGAGGTTTCTTCTATAAAGTCAATTTCTATCGTGCGTGAATATCCTGAGGTATTTCCTTCAGACCTGCCGAGTATGCCGCCCTACAGAGATATTGATTTTTGTATTGATGTGGCTCCGGGCACTCAGCCCATTTCCATTCCTCCATACCGTATGGCCCCACCAGAATTGAAAGAGTTGAAAGACCAGTTACAAGATTAGCTAGATAAGGGTTTCATAAGACCTAGTGTCTCGCCTTGGGGTGCACCGGTTTTGTTTGTAAAGAAAAAGGACGGGTCAATGAGAATGTGCATAGACTACAGGCAGCTGAATAAAGTTACCATCAAGAATAAATACCCATTGCCGAGGATTAATGACCTATTTGATCAGCTATAGGGTGCTAGGGTGTTTTCAAAAATTGATTTGAGGTCAGGCTACCATCAGCTGAAGATTAGGGTGTCTGATATCGCTAAGACAGCCTTTCGTATGAGGTATGGGCACTATGAATTTTTGGTTATGTCTTTTGGGCTGATTAATGCACTAGCGGCCTTTATGGACTTAATGAATCGGGTTTTCAAGCCACGTCTGGACTCCTTTGTGATCGTGTTCATTGATGACATTCTTATATACTCCCGCAGTCGGGAAGAGTATAAACAACACCTCCGTATAGCACTCCAGACTTTGAGGGATAATCAGTTGTATGCCAAGTTTTCTAAATATGAGTTCTGGTTAGATTCAGTAGCCTTTTTGGGTCATATTGTATCAGCTGAGGGTATTCAGGTTGATACTAAGAAAGTAGAGGCAATCAAGAACTGGCCTAGACCCACCACAGCCACAGAGATTAGGAGTTTCTTGGGTTTGGCCGATTACTACCGTCGTTTTGTGGAGGGGTTTTCATCCATAGCAGCCTCAATGACAAAGTTGACTCAGAAAGGTGCCCTATTTAAATGGTCAGATGAGTGCGAGGCGAGCTTTTCGAAGCTCAAGACAGCCTTGACTTCAGCACCAGTATTGGTGTTACCATCAGATTCAGGTTCTTTCACGGTGTATTGTGATGCTTCTAGAGTTGGCCTTGGAGCAGTGTTGATGCAGGACGACAGGGTGATTGCGTATGCGTCTGGTCAGCTGAAAGTCCATGAAAAGAATTACCCTGTTCATGATTTAGAGTTGGCAGCTATTGTGCATGCTTTGAAAATTTGGAGGCATTATCTTTATGGTGTGCCGTGTGAGATTTTTTCTGACCATCGCAGCCTCAAGTACTTATTCAAGCAGAAAGATCTAAATTTGAGGCAGTAGAGGTGGTTAGAGTTGTTAAATGATTATGATGTCACTATATTGTATCACCCGGGGAAGGCCAATGTGGTGGCCGATGCATTGAGTAGAAAGGCAGTTAGTATGGGTGGTCTTGCGTATATGCTAATCGGCGAGAGACCGATGGCTTCATACATTCAGACCTTGGCTAATCAGTTCGTGAGGTTGGACATTTTTCCCAGCAGTGTGCTAGCTTGTACTTTCGCTCAGTCTTCGCTAGTTAATCGTATCCGAGAACGGCAGGATGATGATTAACATTTGGTGGTTCTTAGAGACAAGGTTTGGCACGGTGATGCCAAGCAGGTTATAGTTGGAGATGATGGCATTTTGAGGATGCAGGGTAGGCTGTGTGTGCCTAATGTTGATGGCCTCCGTGAGTTTATCCTTGAGGAGGCTCACAGTTCCAAGTACTCTATTCACCCAGGTGCGGCAAAAATGTACCAAGATTTGAAACAACATTATTGGTGGAGAAGGATTAAAAAGGACATTGTGGCTTACGTGGCTCGTTGCTTAAATTGTCAGCAGGTAAAATATGAACATCAAAGACCTGGTGGTTTGCTTCAGCAGATAAAGATTCCTGAGTGGAAGTGGGAGCGTATCACTATGGACTTCGTTGTTGGGCTCCCACGGACTCAAAGGAAATTCGATGCGGTTTGGGTTATTGTAGATAGGTTGACTAAGTCAGCACACTTCATCTCAGTGGCTAGTACTTATACTTCAGAGCGGTTGGCTGAGTTGTATATTCGAGAAATAGTCCGGTTGCACGGTGTGCCGGTGTCTATCATATCAGATCGAGGTCCTCAGTTCACCTCGCACTTCTGAAGAGCATTGCATAGTGAGTAGGGTACCCAGATAGATCTCAGCACAGCATTTCACCCTCAGACTGACGGGCAGTCCGAGCGTACCATTCAGATATTGGAGGACATGCTCCGTGCTTGCGTTATTGATTTTAAAGGTGCATGGGATCGGTTCTTTCCGTTAGCGGAGTTTGCTTATAATAATACTTATCAGTCAAGCATTCAGATGGCTCCTTATGAAGCATTATATGGTAGGCGGTGCAGATCGCCAGTTGGATGGTTTGAGCCAGGAAAGGCTCGATTGTTCGGTACATACTTAGTTCAGGAGGCCTTAGACAAGGTCAAGATCATTCATGAGAGACTTCGTGCAGCTCAGTCTAGGCAAAAGAGTTATGCCGATCGTAAGGTTCGTGATGTAGCATTCATGGTTGGAGAGAGAGTATTGATTCGTGTGTCGCCCATGAAGAGTGTTATGAGATTTGGGAAGGAGGGTAAGTTGAGCCCTATGTATATTGGGTCGTTTGAGATTCTTGATAAGGTGGGGGAGGTAGCTTATAGACTTGCATTACCTCCAGGGTTATCCTCAGTTCATCCGATGTTCCATGTGTCCATGCTCCGGAAATATCATGGTGACCCGTCCCACGTGTTAGATTTCAGCTCTGTCTAGTTTGACAAAGACTTGACTTATGAAGAGGAGCCAGTAGCTATTTTGGTCTGGTAGGATCGCCAGTTTAGATCGAAGAGTTATCCTTCGGTTCATGTTCAGTGGAGAGGTCAGCCTGTTGAGGCAGCGACTTGGGAGTCCGAGTCCCATATGGGGAGTCGATATCCCCATCTTTTTCCCCGATCCAGTTATCTCTCTATGTCCGTTCGAGGACGAATGTTTGTTTTAGAGGTGGAGATTGTGATGACCCGAAAGGTCATCCCATAATTTTAGCTAAGACTGTGTTCCGAGGCCATGAAAGTCTCCTTTTATCTCACCTTGATGTGCGAGCGCAGCCCGGGCGCGTAGCCGGAAAGCCTTATGTGAAAAGATTGATAAAATAATGCATTTGTAATAATTATTTGAATATAGTTGACTTTGGTCAACATTTTTGGTAAACGGACCCCGACCCGTGATTTGACGGTCCCGGAGGGTCCGTAGGAAAATATGAGACTTGGACGTAAGTCTGGAATCGGATTCCGAGGTCCCAAGCTCGAGAAATGAATTTTTAAAGAAAATTATTTTCTGAAAAATATGAAGGCTTTTGAAAACCGAAATTTGATGGAAATCTCTGTATTTGGGCCCGTATTATGGTTTCGGAGCCCGGAACAAGTCCAATGTGTTTAATATGAATGATCTGTGGAATTGCTTGAGAAACGGATTAGATTTTGACGTGATTCGAACTAAAAGTGGAAAAATGTTAAGTTTGAGAAATGTTGAGAAATTTTATATAATTTGAGGTATAATTCGATGTTTAAGATAGTGATTCGATGTTTTGATTACTTGAATAAATCAGTAATATTTTTCCGAGGTTGTGTGCACTTTTGGTTTGAGGTTCGAGGGCTCGGGAAAGTTTCGGGTAGGTTCCGGGATGCATTAGGCTTAAAATCACTGACCGTTGCAGGTAGAGGAAGTCAGGTCTCTGAACCTGTGAGCGCGGTCCGCGGTGGTTCCTCCGCGGCCGCGGTTGCCTTTGCGCGGTCCGCGGTGGAAGACCTTCAGAGAACCAGTAGAAGGCCTTCGCGGCCGCGGCCGCGGTCGCTCCAGCGCGGTCCGCGGTGGAGGCCTTGGAGGGGGTGTCTATATAAACGGGATTTTTCAGCTATTTTCTATTTTTCAAACCCTAAAAACATAAGAGGCAATTTTCTAAAGACTCTTTCTTCTCCAAAACAATTGTATGTGATTTTTAACTAGTTTCCTTTATTCCTTAACATCTTTTTACAAGATTTCATGTTAGAATCTAGGGATTTTCATGGAAAAATTCGGAATTTTGGGTAAAACCTAAGAACATTGAAATTTTGGGAATTTAGACCTCAATTGGGGTCGGATTCCAAAACCAATCATACACCCGGCTCGGAGGTGAATGGGTAATCGGGTTTTGGTCCGAACTTCGGATTCGGACTAAGCGGGCCCGGGGTCAATTTTTGAATTTTGGGAAAAACTTTAGAAAACTCTTTTCCATGCATTAGAACTCATTCATTTAGAATTTATTGATATAATTAAGTAACTTGTGATTAGATACGAGCGAGTTGGTGGTGGAACCTAGGGGTAAGGCAGTAGTTGAGGCTTGAATTGGGTTCGTGGCATCGAGGTAAGTGTTTGCCCTAACTTTAGCTTGAGGGAATAAGACTCCCCACTTGGTTGCTACGTGGATTGAATGGGTGTGGTGTATAGGTGTGGTGACGAGTATCTATGCACCACCCAAATTATTGTTAAGCATGATCCCCTTTCCCGTTCCCTACTTATTTGATCATTGTCTTAACTGTTAGATGGTTACTATTGTTTCAATGACTAATTGGCCTTGGTAAATTGTTGTTGGTTATTGTTGTGCCTATTTGAAAGAGTATTGTTTGTTTGAGCCGGTTTCCCTTGTGATATGAATATGGCTAAGAGGTTGGTATTGTTTTATGGAATGATGTATATCTTTTGATATTCTTGTTGGTTTCCTGGTTGGGAGGATTATTGATGAAGTCACGAGGAACATGCAATTTATTGTTTATATATTGTTGAAACAGAGGTATTGTGAAAGGCTTGGCCTGAATCGTGAAAGTTTGAAATAAATACATAAATATATATGATTGTGATAAGGGTGGACAAAGGGAAATAAATATATATAACTGTGATAAGGGTGGACAGGAGAAATAAATATATATGACTGTGATAAGGGTGGACAAGAGAAATAAATATAAATTACTGTGATAAGGGTGGACATGAGAAATAAATATATATGACTGTGATAAGGGTGGACATGGAAAATATAAACATGTGACAGTGATAAGGGAAGATATTTACATTATTATTGTTCTGATTTTGCAAAGAAAAAGGAAATAAAGGTTTGAAAAGTTGAAATGGTTATTTTACTACTCTTTAAATATTTTAGTACTATTGTGATTCAAAGTTAAAGTATGGAACTATGAAGAGATGTTGGATAATTGGTTATAGCTGAGTTATTTTATTTTATTCGTTTGCAACACATAATTATGTATTTGTCAGATTTCTTTCTTGCGTATTATGTACCGTTGTTAAAGATTATATTGTTGAAGCCCGACTTAGCCTCGTCACTACTTCGCCGAGGTTAGGCTCGGCACTTACTCAGTACATGATGTCGGTTGTAGTGATACTACACTCTGTGCTCTTTTTGCACAGATCCAGGTGCCATTCAGCAGTAGAGGATTCTAGACCGACCACCTGATTTCGTTGGAGACACGAGGTACATCTGTCGGCGTTCGCAAATATCCGAGAGTCTTCTTCTACATTTATATATATTGTTTCACATTACTTCGATTAGTTACACTACTTATTTCAGACATTATTTGCAGTATTCTTAGTCGTTTGTGGATTGTGACACCAGACCCTGGGTAGTCATAGAGTTAATTGCATATGTAGTTCGTAATTCATTTCATCTAGTGGACTATTATTTTTATTCGGTTTTGAGATCGTTGGGAGTCGTGATAATCTAGACTGTTTTTAAATCAAGCTATTTATGCTTAAGTACTATAACCATGGAAAATTGTAAAACGGATTCTAACATTGGCTTGCCTAGCAAGTGTGGTGTTAGGCACCATCAACACCAGGTAGATGTACAATTTTTCCCCTTCTTTTGGTTTTGACAACATCAGGGAATTAGATAGATAAGCTTTCAAATTCTTAAGTGTTTGTCGACATTCTTTATTCCATTCGAATTGATTCTGCTTTTTGAGAACTGAAAAGAATTTAAATTCTTCGGAAGATCTGGAAATAAATCTTCCTAAAGCTGCGATTCTTCCCGTTAGTCTCTGAACTTCTTTTTTATTTGTTAAAATATCAGGTATTTCTTCTATAGCCTTAATTTGAGCGGGATTTACCTCTATTCCTCTGTTTGATACAAGGAAGCCTAAAATTTTACCTGATTGCACTCCAAAAGCGCATTTTTCTGGATTTAGCTTCATATTGTACCTGCGTAAAATATCAAAAGTGATAGAGAGATGCTGGAAATGGTCTTCCGCTTGTGTTGATTTTACCAACATATCATCGATATAAACTTCCATCGTCTTTCCAAGATGCTCTTAGAACATTTTAGTCACTAACCTTTGATAGGTAGCTCCAGCATTTTTCAAGCCAAATGGCATAACTTTATAACAGTAAGTCCCCATGTTCGTAATGAAGGAAGTTTTTTCCTCATATGAGGGATCCATTTTAATCTGATTATAACCAGAATATGCATCTAGAAAGCTTAATAATTTGTGACCTGCAGTGACATCGATCATTTGATCTATATGCGGTAATAGGGAATGAATCTTTGGGGTATGCTTTATTTAGATCAGTATAATCTACACATACCCTCCATTTGCCGTTCTTTTTAGGTACCACCACAGTGGTTAGCTAACCAATTAGGGTACTTTACCTCCCGTATTGAACCAATTTTCAAGAGTTTTTGAATTTCTTCGTCAATTACTTGGTTCTTGAATGGTCCTTGCTTTCTTTTTTTCTTTTCGATCGGGACTCAGTCTCGTGCCTACATACACCTTCCGTTCAGGTTTTTGTTGAAACAATGGAATAGCTTCGAGCTCTTCCGTAGTTGTTTTAACGTGTTCGTCTTCTTCCGGTTCGTGAATGACATCAGGTCTTGAGTCCATATCTATATGGTCCAGTGCATCTTCCCTGGTGATTGAATCCTCCTTCACATGGGTGTCTCTTTCCATACTTGTTTGAATACTTAGTTCTTTCGTATCTGTTTGATTTGTAACTTTTCCATACCTGATTGGTTAGAGACATCTGTTTGAAAGATTTCTCTATCTTCTGGCTCTTCCGTCCCTTTTTTGTTATAAAGTGCCACGGAATTTATATTTCTGGAGGTTAGTTGATCTCCTCTAACTTGTCTGATCCCCCATTCTGAGGGAAATTTGATTGCCTGGTGTAAGGTGGACGGTATTGCTTTCATATCATGAATCCAAGGCCTTCCCATGATCACATTGTAAGCCATGTCAGTATCAATGACTTGGAATTTAGCATTTTTGACTACCCCATCAGCGTAAGTACTAAGTTCAATTTCTCATTTGGTTATCACCGTGGAATTATCAAACCCTGATATGGCTCGTGCTTTTGGGATCATCGAATTTTCCATCAGCATTTCCTCCACGACTCTTAACAAGATGATATTGACTGAACTACCTGGATCAATCAACACTCTTTTAACGTTAGTGTCATGAATGAGTAAGGATATTACCAGGGCATCATTATGGGGAAGCATTAATCCTCCAAAATCGGCATCGTCAAAGGTTATTTCATCTTCAGTTGGATCTAACCGAACCCGTTTTCCATGAATATTTGCGACCTTTGATGTTAATTGGCAAACTATTCTGTTCACTTCTTCTCCTCCATGTATCACGTTGACTGTTCGTTTTGGAGAAGGAGGCTTTGGGGGCTCTCGCCTGTTCTTCATATATGCCTGTTTACCTTTATCACTAAACAATTCCGTTAAATAGCCCTGTTTTAATAAATGTTCTATTTCACCCTGTAAAAATCTGCAATCCGCGGTCCTGTGCCCATGATCGTTATGGAATTCACACCAGTGATCTGGGTTCCTTCTCTTTGGATTTGACCGCATCTCTTTGGGCCACTTAACCTTGTCTCCCGTATTCCTTACTACTGAGACAAGTTCAGTAGTACTTACATTAAAGGTATGATCCCTGATTCCGGTATTACCTCTAGATCGTTCATCTCGATCTTTGCTAGACCTTGATGAGGATGAGCTCGCGTCTCTTCCTGGTGGTCTATAGTCTGATCTAGTATTATCAAACCTGGGAGGAGTATCACGTCCCGAAGGTCCTAAGTAAGGATCGTACATGTTCTTACCTGATCTTCTGTCTGACTCAGGACGTCTGGGTCTGGAATGATCTTCATCTCTTGATCGAGCAATGATATCTTCTTCTATTCTGAGTTTTGTACTGTACCTATTATATACATCGTTCCACTTTGTAGCGGGAAATTCTCTTAGACTTTTCTTAAGTCGTCTCGTGGCTTCTGAGCTTTTATCGTTCAGGTTGCTCGCAAATGCTATGGCTGCCCAATTATCAGGCACCCTGGGTAATTGCATTCTTTCTCGTTGAAACATGTCTACAAACTCACGGAGTAATTCCGTATCTCCTTGTTTTATTTTGAAAATGTCCTCCATTCTTTTCTTAACTTTTTGTGCGCCAGAGTGTGCTTTTATAAATGAATCTGCAAGCTCAGCAAAAGAGTCAATAGAATTTTCAGGGAGAAGAGAATACCAGGTTAAGGCTCCTTTGGTAAGTGTTTCCCCAAATTCTTTGACAAGGACCGATTCAATGTCTTGTTTTGTTAAATCGTTTCCTTTTACTCCAGTAGTGAAAGTAGTCACGTGATCACGTGGGTCAGTTGTTCCATCATATTTAGGAACGTCCGGCATTTTGAACTTCTTAGGTATAGGCAAAGGTGCTGCACTAGGCTTCCAAGGTTGTTGAGAATATCTATCAACATCAATGCCTTTGATAACAAACGGTACTCCAAGAATTTGCTCGATGCGATCGTTCTGTTCCTTCATCTGTTTCTGCATGGTTAGCAGTAAATTTTGTAATTCAGAGTTATTGGTCATATCTTGTCTTGCTTCGAGAGATTCGTTAGGGGTATCGCCCCTTGCTGAATTTACTAATCCAGACTGAGGATTTTCTCTAGTGATTGTGTTGTTCGGAGGTGATGTTAGTGATGCAGGTGGTGCCGGAAGTCCCCTTGAAAATTCTTGCAAGGCATGTCCCACGTACTCTGCAATAATTTGCTTTATTCGATCTTGTTCTACCGCTTGCTCATTATTGTTGTGGTTATTTTCAAGTCTTTCTTGGGACGGTTCCCTTGAAACACGAGGGGTTCCTCGAGGTGATGAAAGTGGGATTCCATCCCTCGGTTGGTTGTCGTTGTTGTCGGTGGAGTTCGACATAGTTTAGAGGATATCGATTGGAGAGCAAATTTAAGATTATCAGTTCCCGGCAACAGAACCAATTTGTTTAACCAAAGAATCAGATTCTTCGATCAAAGCTATTTTTAGGATGAACATGGGTTACTGATAATCGAGAGAATAATGCTGAAATTATGAAAAACGAGTAATAGACAATATTGTAGAAATAGAGAAAAGCCAAGTAATTTCTCTTTTTTCAATTAGATCCTTTTACAAGGTATATCTCCTTCCTTTATATAGGAGGTTTCGTGATATAACTTTTGATTCATACAATAATTGCCCATTAATGACTAATTATTGTATTAATGAGGCGTTACGAAGGGCAATCGTGATTGGTGTGGGAAGATTACATAACGTCTGAGCTATTTATTGGGGATTCCTGAATCTATCCTTAACTCTGTCCAGGTTCACTTTGACCGTGTCCTTTCTTTGTCTTGATTATAGCGAGTTTCCCGTGGCTGATGAGCTCGAGGGTTTATTGAATCGTGCCTCTTTGTCCCGTATCTCTTCAAAGAATCACATCCAGTTGTCGCGTTCTCCTGCGTCCACATAACTGGCTGAGTTGTCAAGAGTCAGCTTACGTGTGAGACTCTTTTTACCAATACAATGGGCATTATGAGTTCTTGGTGATGTCATTTGGGTTGACAAATGCCCCAGCTGCTTTTATGGATTTTATGAACCGAGTGTTCAGGCCCTATTTGGATTCGTTTGTTATTGCTTTCATTGATGTTATTTTGATTTACTCCCGCAACCGAGAGGAGCACGAGCAGCACCTTCGAGTCGTCCTCCAGACTCTGAAGGACAATCAGTTGTATGCCAAATTTTCGAAGTGTGAGTTCTGGTTGAGTTCGATTGCATTTCTGGGTCATGTTGTATCGGCATGGGGTATTCAGGTGGATCCCAAGAAGATTTCGGCAGTTAAGGATTGTCCTAGACCCACCTCAGCTACAGAGATTCGGAGTTTCTTGGGCTTAGCAAGTTACTATCGTCAGTTTGTGGAGGGCTTTTCATCTATTACAGCCCCGATGAACAGGTTGACTCAGAAGGGTGCCCAGTTCAGGTGGTCAGATGAGTGTAAGGCGAGCTTTCAGAAGCTCAAGATAGCCTTGACCACGGCACCGGTGTTGGTTTTGCCCTCGGGTTCAGGGCCATATACTGTGTATTGTTATGCTTCACATATTGGGCTTGGTGCAGTGTTGATGCAGGATGGCAAGGTTATAGCTTATGATTCACGTCCGTTGAAGGTTCATGAGAAGAACTATCCAGTTCATTATTTAGAGTTAGCAACCATTGTCCATGCGCTGAAGATTTGGAGGCATTATTCTTATGGTGTGTCATGTGAGGTGTTCTCAGATCATAAGAGTTTGAAATACCTGTTCAAGCAGAAAGAGTTGAATATGAGGCAGAGAATATTGTTGGAGTTGTTGAAAGACTATGACATTACCATCTTATATCATCCGGGAAAGGCCAATGTGGTGGCCGATGCTTTGAGCCGGAAGTCAATCAGCATGGGTAGTCTTGCTTATATTCCGATCGGGGAGCGACCGCTTGCTTTAGATGTTCAGGCTTTAGCCAATCGGTTCATGAGATTGGATGTTTCTGAGACTGGCAGTATTTTGGCTTATACTGTGGCCCGTTCTTCATAGTTTGATCGTATTCGGGATCGGCAGTATGATGATCGTCATTTATGTGTCCTTAGGGATACAGTTCGGCACGGAGGTGCCAAGCAGGTTTCAGTTGATGATAATGGAGTTTTGAGGATGCAGGGCCGTATTTGTGTGCCTGATGTTGATGGGATTCGTGAGTTGATATTGCAGGAGGCCCATTATTCCCGGTATTCCATTCATCCGGGCGCCGCAAAGATATATCAAGATTTGCGGCAGCATTATTGGTGGCGGAGGATGAAGAAAGATATTGTAGCATATATAGCACGGTGCTTGAACTGTCAGCAGGTTAAGTACGAGCACCAGAGACCCGGTGGTTTGATGCAGCAGATTAAGATTCCCGAGTGGAAGTGGGAGCGTATCACCATGGATTTCGTAGTTGGGCTCCCACGGACTCAGAGGATGTTTGATGCGGTATGTTGACCAAGTCAGCACACTTCATTCCGGTATCAGTTTCGTATTCTTCGAAGAGATTGCCAAATATCTTCATCATAGAGATTGTTCGCCTGCATGGTGTGCCCGTGTCCATTATTTCCGACTGAGGTACTCAGTTTACCTCCCATTTTTGGAGAGTATTTCAGCGTGAGTTGGGCACACGGGTTGAGTTGAACACAGTATTTCATCCTCAGACAGACGGGCAGTCCGAGCGTACTATTCATATCTTGGAGGATATATTGCGAGCATGTGTCATTGACTTTGGAGGTTCATGGGACCAGTTTTTGCCTTTAGCTGAGTTTGCCTACAACAACAGCTATCAGTCGAGCATTCAGATGACTCCTTATGAGGCATTGTATGGTAGGCGATGTCGGTCGCCGGTTGGGTGGTTTGAGCCGGGAGAGGCTCAGTTGTTTGGTTCGGAGTTAGTACATGATGCCTTGGATAAGGTGAAGATCATTCAGGATAGACTTCGTACATCTCAATACAGGCAGAAGAGTTATGCAGACCGTAGAGTTCATGATTTGGCATTCATGGTAGGAGACCAGGAATTGCTTTGGGTGTCGCCCATGAAGGGCGTGATGAGGTTCGGAAAGAAGGGCAAGTTGAGCCCTAGGTACATTGGTCCCTTTGAGATTCTTGATAAAGTGGGAGAGGTGGCCTACAGACTTGCTTTTCCACCAAGTTTGCCAGTCGTGCATCCAGTATTTCATGTATCTATGCTTCGTAAGTATCTCGCTGATCCATCTCATGTGTTAGACTTCAGCAGTGTCCAGTTGGAAAAGGATTTGACTTATGAGGAAGAGCCGGTAGCCATTTTAGGCCGGCAGATTCGTCAGCTAAGATCGAAGAGTTATCCTTCGGTCCGTGTTCAGTGGAGAGGACAGCCTGCCGAGGCAGCCACCTGGGATTTCGAGTCCGATATGCGGAGCCGATATCCCCATCTTTTCCCAAATTCAGGTACCTTTCTATGTCCATTCAAGGACGAACGTTTGTTTTAGAGGTGGAGATTGTGATGACCCACAAAGTCATCCCGTGTAATTCTAGTCAAATCTATGTTCCGAGGTCATGAAAACCTCATTTTATCTCACCTCAATTTGCGTGCGTAGCCAAGGCATGTAGCCGGGAAGCCTTTATGTGAAAAAACTGAGAAAAATGATAAGTTTGATTTTGAAATTTGAATTAAGTTGACTTTGGTCAACATTTTTGGTAAACGGACCCGGACCCGTGATTTGACGGTCCTGGGGGGTCTGTAGGAAAATATGGGACTTGGGCGTATGCCCGGAATCGAATTTCGAGGTCCCAAGCCGGAGAAATGAATTTTTGAAAGAAATTGTTTTCTGAAAATATAAAGGATTTTTGAAAGTTTAGTTATATGTGAAATCTTTGGTATCGGGCCTGTATTTTGGTTTCGGAGCCCGGTACAGGTTCGATATGATATTTATGTTGTGTCTGTAAAATTTGGTAAGAAACAAAAGTCGTTTGATGTGATTCGGACCCGTAGATGTAAAGTTTGATGTTTTGAAAGTTTTGGAAATTTGCTTTGATTTTAAGGCTAAATTCGTTGTTTAAGATGTTATTTTGGCGATTTCATCGCACGAGTAAGTCCGTAGGATGTTTTTGAGGTTGTGTGCATATTTGATTTGGAGCCCCAAGGGCTCGGGTTTCGGGTAGGTTTCAAGGTGTTTGAACTTGGAAAATCACTGTTGGTGCACCAGTTCTGGTGTGCACGCACCTGCGAGCCTAGGGCCGCAGATGCGAGACCGCAGGCGCGCTTCTTTGTTCGTAGGTGCGGTCCCCTCGCAGATGCGAACCTTCTTCTGCAGAGGCGGTTCCGCAGGAGCGGATAATGAACCGCAGGTGCGGCCTCCCTGTGGGCCTACCCATTTCCGCAGGTGCGATCGTTTTCCCGCACCTACGATAGTGCAGGTGCGACCCATGCACCGCAAGTGCGAAAGTCGGGCAATGATGTTTTTTAAAATTAAAAAAAAAACTTCAGTCGTTCCTTCCTCAATTTTTCATAAAAATAGAAGACCTAGGGCGATTTTCTCAAGAGATTTTTCTTCCTAAATCGTAGGTAAGTGTTCATTAACTGATTTCCTTCAACTTTCTAATGTTTTTCATCAACTATCATCAAGAATCCTAGGGTTTTAATGGTAGAAAATTGAGAATTTGGGTAGAGTTAGGGCTTTTTGATTAATGAGGATTTAGACCTCGTTTTGGGGTTGTATTTCGAAACTAATTACCTATTCGAGCTCGTGGGTGAATGGGTGATCTGGTTTTGGTCCGATCCTCGTATTTTGACCAAGCAGGCCCCGGGGCCGATTTTTGGATTTTTGAAAAGAATGTTAGAAAGTCTATAATTTAGCGTTGTAATCGAATTATTTAGCGTTTATTGATGTTATTGAGTAAATTATGTCTAGATACAATTTGTGAGCACCCAATTTTTACCCCGCAAGGAAATTACTCCTAAAAATAATCAAAAAAAAAATTAATGAATTTTAGGAACTTTTCTTTATTTAGTTGCATTCCATGCATGTTTAATAATTTTAAAATCATAAAAATCATAAAAAAATGTTCGAATCTTGATTTCATTAGCATGTTAGATTTTAAACTTCATTTTAGGATTTAATTACATTGTAAATGCATCTTCTAAAAATCAAAATTTGCATTCGTAGGTCAATTAATTAATTAGTTACATTAGTCCATCATTAGATAAAATGAAATAAGTGAGCTAGCCATATAAAAATTAGATTCAATTGAAGTTTGAGTTTTAAATGGCTAGAGTTTGCAAAATCTGATATTTAAAAGAAAGACAAGAGTTGGGCTTACCTTCATTGCATTAATTTGGACCGCAAAATCGGTGGCTCAATATCTTAAAAGACCTGCCCGGCCCAGTACCTGCCTGGACCAATGACCATTCCCTCACACTCATAAATCCCTAACTCTATCTCTAAGAAAAAAAATGACCTAAAAAAAAATCAGAGACCCCCTTTTAGGATCCACCGTTTTTCCCCATCTGATCCATCGTCTTCCTCTTTTTCGACCTCACACATCAGAGACCAAAAATGAAAGAGACCCCTCCCCCCCCCCCCCCCCCCCCCCGCCATCAAAAAACAAAAAGAACAAAGAACCGCCGCCTCAGCTCTCTCTTCTTTTGC